>JARWCS010353525.1:0-18878 GCA_034783895.1 Geukensia demissa
TACGTTTTTCATCATTGTAATCACGTGACTGTTTCAACCAATGAAGTAATTAGAAAATCTTCCCATATATAATATCTCTGAGTATCAACCAATAATCTGCATTTGTATTAACTTCACTATGCATATTAACTATGTTTGATAATATTTTGCAACAATCCTCAGATTTGATATTACTCAGTTTAACTTTAATATGCGATATAAAAAATATTAATATATCAACAACTTCTTTTATTGTTACATAATATTCTATTAAAAACCAATTATTTAGTTTATCATTGTAATCGCATGTCTCGTTATCATTTACATTACACCCATCTATAACATTATTATTTATACAGAGTACTTCAACTAAGGTGTTTATAGGGGAAAGTCTCCGTTAGCATTCCTAGCGTCTTGGTGGTGTTCCAGAATAGACCCGTGGGCGTTTCGGAGGTCTATTATTGCTTATAGAGGTCCGATTACTTCCATGGTCTGTTGCCGCTGTTCATGGCTTTCTTCGCCATTTTCATCGGTATTTTCATTCGGTGGGATATACAATTCATTGTCAATAAACAACTTGTCTCGAACAAGAGTGACTTTCCTTCCGCTACGCTTGACTTATTTCTTTTTTCGGTATAGTTTTTTCCTACGTGACTCTATTTCGGGTGGAAACTGCTGTTGTATACCAAATGGCCTACCCTTTAGTTTATACGCATTATCTAAGACGTATTGCAAGTCGTAGAAATATAGGAAACGGGTTACAATTGGGCGTTTTCCATGTGGCCCGTGGCCAAATCTATGAACATTTCCAAATTCAATTCTATATTCCACGCCTATCACTTTTTCTAAAAACTCTCGCAGGAGTGCTTCCGTGTTCTCGTTTCGAACTTCATATAAGCCGCTAAAGATTAAATTGTTTTTCATCGAGCGACATTTTAACTCCAACACCGATTCCTTGAGATCCTCAATAACCTGTTGACAATTGCAATCTCTTTGTTCATTTTTCAAGTCCTGAATTTCTGAACGAAGCCTTGCTGATGCTGTTTTAATTTCAGTTTTATTTTTGTCAGATTGGGTCTTAATGTCATCAAACAAATTTCCGATACCCTGAATACTTCCTTCCAATTCAGCTACTTTTGATTTACAGTCTGATATACTTTTTTCGGCCGTAACAACTCTACTAGTAAGGGACGTGATAACATTTTTCAAATCTTCAAATTTACTCACACACTGTTCAACTCTTTGCAATCTATTGTCGATACTTGAAACAATTTTAAGAATCATTGTTAGTATCACAGACGCGTTAAGTCCTTCATCTGTAGCCTCTATCACTTTTCTGCTTTCTTCAAGTAACTTTGTAGTTTCACTAAGAGACATTGTTTTTACGGTTATTTATGGTAATTTTTCAAGAGGAATTCTGTCACGTGATTAGGGTTCAAAGGTCAAATTTAGGCGACCACAAACAAGACCCTAGGCTGTATATTAATTAACATACAAACTAAGTGTTTGTGAGCAGTTCTCATGTCTTTGTATGTACAATTTTTGTGCCTGTATTGCCGTAAAATACATTACAAGTGCAAAAAACTGCATTGTAGATATAAAGCCACTTACAAGTTCAATATTTCCACTAGTGAATATAGCCATAATCAAAATTAATAAATAGCCGCTAATTTTCTCACATTTTTTATTTTCACTCGAGAGAAAAAAAAACAACCGTCCATTACAAGTCACATGACCTCCCTTCCATTAAATTACGCTTTAAAAAGAAAAGTTGATGCTGACTGAAACTCAGCTTTCTTTAAGTTGCACAATCTATTTTATTACATTTGATCTTTTAAAGGCAGAAACCAAATCACTCACTTGATTTCATAGTAACATTTGTCAAAGACTCGAACCCCTAATACATTTAATATTAAGATCTAACGGTTTCAGTAAGGCTTTCAAAGAGATTGTAAAACCATTTGTTGTAAACCTTAAATAAATCACAAAATGAAAATTTAAAGATTTGAGGAAAATGTCAAAAAGAAATGTTTTATCCAGTGACTGATTGATTGATTGGTTGGTGTTTAACGCCACTTCGGTATATTTCAGCCATATTGTGGAGAGATCAAACATAATATCGACTAAAATACATCAACATTAAAACTTTCGAAATTAAACGTAACTTTCTATTTATACAGATATAAAGGTAGGCTTTATCCAGAGAAAACATATTAGAAATTGAAGCTGTCTTGGTAATTTTATTTCCATGTTATATTTTTATCAACGCAAATTGTTGGCAAGAAAAATGAGATAAGAAATCCGTTTTAGCCTTTTGTTGGAAGTAAAGCATTTGTTTTCAAGTACTCGATTATTGACGAGCAACCTGATCTTATAAATCGAAAAGATAACATTTTTTTTCAAATTCCTTTACTGAAATTTGAGAATATATTGCATCCTATTTTCGTTTTAGCAATCGTTTTGCCATAAACAGCTAGATTGGAGAAAATACTATTCTTTACGAAAGGCTATAATGGACAGGTCTACAAGAGATTTCGCAAGCACTCATCTGCACAAAATTACCAATGATGAAAATTTTCGGTATGCTATATGAACATTTCAAGGAGTAACCTCTTATCAGTAGCACTAGAACCAAAACATAAGAAGTCAAAGATCAAACACGGGTAAGGAAGCACTCAAATATTTAAAAAAAAAAATCGGATGAAAAATGAAAATTTCTCGCCACCTGCAAAATCGTCTTTGGGTGACAACTTTCATTAAAAAAAATCGGCAAATTCAATGTAACCTTTTTAAGCTTTGACCCCTTTATATAAAACTCGGTAAATACTGCATAACAGTTAGAGTAATTTTCTTCATAAGGAATCATATGGAAGTTTCAAATGGATCCAAATAATGGAGCAAAAGTTATTGAACTGAAACCTTACTGTCTACGTATGCCGACGACAGGCTCATTAAATAGTACCACTGCAATTTTTTCGGTCGTATAAAAAACTACACGTTATGTGTACAAAAAGAAAAAAAAACAAATCGATAAACGAAACAGGTTCGTTATACATTTTAAAAAATATACATTTACAATCAGCTTAGCAAAAAGGAAAATCTGGTAGAATCAATTGTGACCTAATTCCTACAGATTGTTGCAATTAAGATTTAGCTGCAGCGGAAACATATTCTAATTTTGCCGAGGCATCGTTGAATTTTTCCGTATTTCCAAGATATTTCCACATGAGTATTAGAACAGTGTAAGACTCCTCCGAATGCACCTTCTCACATACTGCTTCAATCTCCCTTGCAATTTCATCTAGTCGAAGGCTACATAATGCTTCCGAGGACACAGTCATAACGAAGCTCTGAACGAAGGATCTGTAAATCTTAAAAATGTTATAAAGACTGAAATCATCGGGATTGATTGCGCATGGAAAGTCTTGTGGAAAACTACCAAACTGTTGCATTTGAAGAAATATTTCTCTCGCTTTCACTATAAAAGCTAGTGCACTCTTCTTCCTATGTTTTAGAGTCAAGTAAATGTAAAAGTCATAGCAAAGGGAGCAAAACTGTTCCGCTAAAGGCCGTGGAATCAACAGTTCCCCATATCGATCAGCGATATAATTTCCTACGATTTCTTTTAAAGGAATCGGATCGTGATGTAAGCTTAGATCTGTTGCCAATGCCGTTCCTAGTGTTTCATCTGCATGTACGCATAACCACCATTGTTTCGTTAGACCGAAACTGTTTGTGACTTCCGTTACGAATGCAACAAAAGGAATATTATCTTCACATGTGCTCACCAGCAATCGGTCTTCATGGGCCTCTTGTATAATTTCTATTGCCATATCAAAGTTATTGAGCTCTATATATTTTGATGCTTGTCTAATTTTAGCTGGTACAAGTGTTTCAATCACAGACCGTCGAACACTCAAATGGTAATGGAAAGCGTCTATGTCATGCTGAATAGCTTGGAAAATTTCATCAGCATTTGTTATCATGTTTTGGTAAGCTATACTGTACAGACTTATGATAGGATTGGTACGTAGAGTCTTCAGCTTTTCAAGGACAGACACAATCTGATCACTTGATAGATGATCTATCATATTGTTAGTTGAAATAAAATAGTTTGGCAGGTTTTGAAGTTCTAATTGTTTTATCAAATTATCTAATAAATACAGGATACATGCGCTTATTCTGGAAGTCCAGTACTGTTGAGGGACCTGTTCACAACCATGAAAGAAAATGCTTTTTAAATGAGAAGAATTTATTATCTCATCTCCTAACAAAGCATGACTTACCATGGCTTTGAAGACTATAAAACAGTATCTCTGTTCTTTTAATAAACCTTCATTAGCAAGCCGTCGTTCCGCTACACCGAAACATATCTGGAATTCTATCCCTGGGTTGGAACTTTTACTGTGAGGCAGACTAATATAATGAACGCCTTCACTAACAATTGAATCAATCAGATTTGGCATCGGCCAACCAGCAGCACGTGACCTTGTTCTCCAAGCAGTAGCCTCTTCAGGCCAAAAAGGACTGTATATTGCTGAAAACCTTTTCCGGAAAAGATATACTATAGCTGGATTTTGACTTGCATATTGCTCCTTGAAACGTTTTGTTACGTCAGAATCTTCAAACCTACGATGTGTATTTGGGATAAAGTATCTCATTGTACTTCCAGTGCTTTGATCTTGACCCCATCGATCTGGATATCTGGCCAGAAGTCTGGCAAATCCTGGATGAGTATATTCTGTATTTATTGTTACATCTGATATATCACTGGTTCCTTCGTTTTCCATATTCTGTGGATATGCAATACATGTAGTTAAAGAGCAAATAATACCAACATCCGTCCATTCTCCAGAAATCAGGTTTTCTGTTTTATGGTGATCATCTAGAGAAGAAGCGTAAAGTCCTTCTACTACATCTCCGATAGCTTTAAATTGTATAACACTTTCAACGCCCGATTTCTGACCGATAAACTCATCAGTAGAAGACTCAATAGCAAAAGCCTGGTGACACATACTATCGGCATTCTTTATTGTTGCCTTCAAGGGAATAAACTGTTTAATTAGATAGGTTAAGTGTACTGCTGGAATATCACTCCAAGGGTCAATGTAGTCTTCTTTGAACAACTGCTGTTGTTCAGTGTCTGTATAAAACAAAAAGGATACAGTTAGATATTTTATAAACAAACCGGTAACTCTTACCACATCTGTTAATTTGTATACAAAGATTTTTTGCCGGTTTTCATTGTAAATCGATGGAATAGTGTGATAATTCGATCATATCTATTTACCTGGCATAAATTTATACACGACTTGGAATAAATACTTCTATTAAAAAGCTTTAATGAGCGTCTAGAATAGGTAATATAACATTTGAGGAAAGAGTTTTATGTGAATTTTCCATAAGATCCCTTGTTTAAATTGATTCTGTTTCCGTCATCATGGGTGGTCCCTGGACATGCTGGATATAATTCTGAGAGCGGACAACCTGAGGACCATTACACCTGTCAATGGTTCCAATTGACACAGCAGTTTTGGAAAAGATATTTAAAGAATTTATTTTTCTATTTTTAGTAACGGCTGCCATCTTCATATACGGGTCTGGATGCCAGATATAATCTAAGAAGGAACAAACTAAGAACCACTCTATCAGATTTTGGTTACAATTGGCTCAGCAGTTTCAGACAAGAAAATTTTAGAGTGAATTTCCCACATAATCCCATGTAAAACTATGTTTGGCTCTGTTGGCAAACGTGGTTGGTCGATGTGGAACAAATAAGTTCAAGTAGAGAACAATTGTAAGGATTATTCCATCGAAATTATGTTGAAATTAGCTAGAAAAGAAGATTTAAAAGTCAATTCCCCATAAGTTCAAATGTTCAAATATGTTTGACTATTGTAGCTATCTTGGTTGGTTGATGGGAATGCCCGAGATGATTTTGGTAAAGGTAAATCTTATAACCATTCCATCAAATTTTGATTCTAATTGAAGACAACAAAAAGTGAACTACCAAATAAGGTACATTGTTCGACAAAGTTTGCTGTTGCCGCCTTTTTCGTTGGTCTGTTTGCAAGTTAGAAAAATTGCTGAGAGGGGGCAACTTAAGATCATTTCACTAAAATTTATTTTCAAATGGCGCAGCAGATTCAGAGGAAAAGACATTTAATGAATTCAATGACATTTTTTAAATATTTTGCGTAACGCAAAGCATCTAAATTGATTGACTGCAACATCAGATAAAAAGGGCAATTCAGTGACAATTCTGAAAAAGTTTGATTCCAATTGCCAACTGATTTCAGAGGAAATATCTTTAAATGAATTAGGATGGGCGCAAAATGATGGCAATAGCTCATAAGACCATGCCAATAATATATAATAGTATAAATATCAAGTATTTTTTTATTGTACATATCAGCCTTCATTTATAAGAATAGTAACCTTTAAAATGAATGCTAATTTTTCGAAATTATACTCATATAGATTAGTATGTTGGACAGTGGGGAAAATACAAACTTACCCTCCAGATTAGGCAAACTTGGCATCAGTGAGTAGAGATCTAAAGACGTATATGATAAGGGGTTATCGTCTAGTATCTCTGAAAAATAACAATACATCTGAGATGGAGGTTGTGTGTAAAAACAGCGAAGAAATGTACTTTACACGTTGGAAAATATGGTATGTGTGTATTTTTTATATTTATTTTTTTTAATGAACAAATTGTATTGAAAAAAATCCCAAGTACTTACAACTGATTAGATGATGAAACGTTAAAATGCACAGAAGGTAGGAATTCTATTAAAATGTACCGTTTTTAATGATAGGACGCATGCTGACGTAATGAAGTTCTCCAACATGACCTAGGAAAACAGGTTCTGACTTTGTAGAATCTTCAGACATTGGATGTATGTTGGTCCATTTACGCTCGTCTTCTCCATTGATTATCGTGACTGTCCGCTGTATAACCTTTTAATAGAAAGATATTTAAAGACTTTATTAGATTTAGATCCATTATCGATATATTTTTTATGATTCCTAGCATGAAATTTCATTGATTTAAAATAACAAAAATAGTTTACATCTCTGGACCGTTCTCAAAAAGTTGAGTCCATAACCGTCTGGCACCGTCTTCAAATTGTATGTTCCGATAGAAATTGAAATGTGTTTTTTACTCATAATGCCTATTTCAATTTATTTATTGATGGCTATAATGACAACAAATACAAAGAAATGTATAATAAGATATAAGTATATAACTAATATGAATTATATGTCTAAATCATAGCAAGGTGGACTACTGACATTTCCTTCCAATTTTGCGGCTAGCTTCGTTATAACTTTCAAGGGAGTATAACGAATATATGTTTGTTTGTTTGTTTTTGTGGGGTTTAATGCCACTTTCAACAATATTTCAGTCATATCGCAACGGTCAGCTTTAATGGTGGAGGAAGCCGGAGTACCAGTAGTGAACCACCGAGCTTGGGCAAGTTACTGACAAACCTGATCACGTGCGATGCGAGTTAAACGCAACCCTTTTTTCGTATGGTAGGCTCAAACTCATGCCGTATAGGCGATAGAATACAGTGATCTCTACAGGTAAGTTTAAATCAACTACCTAGACCACTCGGCCACCAAGTCCCCAACGGATATATGAGAATACAGCCTGGACATGCCGAGTCAAAAGTAAATCAACACTGTAGCAATCTTTGGTCTGATTATTAAAAACACTAAAGCAACATATTTTAATTTAAAATAAAACTAGGATTCCATTTCGGGTGGGAAACCTCTGTGAATTAAAAGAATATGCAAACCTGAAATCACCATCAGGTCAAATACAATGTCAAACCTCAGTGTTAGCAATTCAAAATTGTACTTTATACAGATAATACGATTTCAGATAGATACTTTGACAAGGGCTTAAAAGATTTAAAGCTTCGTCAAGATATTTAAAACTGACAGATTTTTTTAGGTAAATGTATGGATAATCAAATGAAACCCCTTTGGAAATATATGTATTATCAAAAATGACGTAATTTAGTTTAAACTAACTTTGAATGATAATCTTGTTGAATGTTCTAAAGTATATGTTTTTAATACTAAATGTGTTGCCCAGGTTATTATTTGGTATTTTGCATTTTTTTCGATGTCGTCTCGTCTCTAACTTTCGTCCCATTGATTGACTTGATGGTTTCGTAGTAAAATTAGAATCGATTTTAAGATTATAATTCAGTAGTGTATTTTCATATAACCAAAACGTCTTGGCCTTCGACGTATTTCGACAAATCATTGATGTTAAAAATGCGATTCTTGTACAAATAAAATCAAGCATTACATTTGAGATTGCCTGCAGCATCAAATGGTCTCCCCACTGTCCCTCTTGTCCCATTCTAGATAAATAATCCTCCCACGATTCTCCATCCACAAACAAACAGTACGGAGTCCCATCTTCACTAGTTGGATTTGACTTAAGGAACTGTACACAAGCTTGACGGAGAGCCATGGGGCTGGTGGAACAATCTTGTAAAAGTTCTAACTGGTCTATAACTGCAGCAAACATGCAATTACCATCTGGAACGACGTTTCGTATTTCAAACCCTTTCTTTCTCCCGGCCTGTATCATAGCTCTCAGAAGTTTCATGAAATTACCATCACAGTCCTTTCGACCACATCCTAAAATTAAAGTCATTAAAAGATAATAAAAAATAATTTGAAATACCAAAGGTTCAATTATAATCCGTAAAGTCTACAGAAACGGCAGACAAACGACAAAAATTATGCACGAGAAACACGAACCGTATGACCGTCATCTAATCAAAGAGAGATAATTGAAAAATACATTTGATATTTTAGGTTGCTAGTTTCGGTGTGGATTTTTTTTCGTCATCGAAAAAAGCCTCAAAACCAGTCAGAATAAAATACTGTAATTTTAGATTGTTATACTAACCGGAGTAGGTGTGGCCGTACACTCGAAGAGATGTTGTACTTACCCGAGCAGGTGTGGCCGTAAGCACCAAG
Source organism: Geukensia demissa (assembly GCA_034783895.1). Classification (NCBI taxonomy): domain Eukaryota; kingdom Metazoa; phylum Mollusca; class Bivalvia; order Mytilida; family Mytilidae; genus Geukensia; species Geukensia demissa. Next base: position 8,992 of record JARWCS010353525.1, read on the forward strand.
GGAAGACTGTCTGTCAATCCTTGATTTTGCGCTATGTTGAAAAGATCTGTTGCCTAACCGACTAACGCCAATAACTGTCCGTTCCTTCTTTTGATTTTCTACAGAAGAAAATGTTGTACTTATCACCTTAGTATGAAGTCACAGATCAAGTTTGTTACGAAAAAGTGACATTAGCAACGAAATGTGAAAGGACGGATGTAAGCAAAAGGCATTACGAAACTTTACTATAAAAATGCTTATCTAACATTTCACTTGTAGTAAAAACAGATAAAATCACATTTTTTTCCTATGTAAACGTTGTATCTGACAAAATGAAAGTTCCTACAGTGTCCTTCCTAAACTTTTTAAAACTCCAGATAAGCCGAGGTTCATTTCTACCTCTAGTAAATGCAGTAATACTAACGTTTCAATTCTATTAACTAGTGCTACAATTAACTACCATTAAAACAGTATTATCTTGCGTATCCTGGTTTTACCAATTTGGGAAAATTGATATGAGATGAAAAGATATGTACTACAATTAAGAGAGAATAAATTCCAACCACGAGAAAAACAGAGAGAATTTACATATCTAGAGGTCTCCATGATGCATTCAACACGGATGAAATACCACTCCTTGTGGAGAGCTCTAAATCGCCCAAATAAATTAAAACGTACATACGAAATATAATACTGCTCCTACCTCCATATAATCAAACATGTACAAGGTAACAAAAAGAGTAACCTATAACCGCACATCCTGACTTCGGACAAGCTTATGAGACATGTGGTGGGGTTAAAATAATTTAGAGGGATCCCAAACCTCCCAACGAGTTGTCAAAGGGAAAAATCAAATAAAACCAAAGCAGTAACAGCTGAACTATAAAAATCAATCAGTCTCTCGAGATTTTCACAAAGAGTGGTATTCCACCCTTGTTGAAAGCCTTGTAGAGACATTAAGGTTTGTAAATTTCCTCTATTTTTGTCGTGGTTTGAGTACGATGTCCACGACATTTACCCCATTTCTTTTCATTTGCATATACTTTCTTACTTGACTTGACGATACACGACACAAGTTTCATCAAAGACAGATTAGTATCAACCGAAACATTTATATCATATGCATACCATAATATTTATGTAATTCATTTTATAACAGGAGAAAACTTCTCCCATTTTGCTTTTGGCAAATCAAAGTATATGTATTGTATATGCTCTTATTAACGTCTCAGAAACGCAAGGGATTAACACAGAAAGGTCACGTGCAGATATATGAAAGACATAAGTGGACAAATGCGCAAGAGTACCAATATGGACGCAATCACACAGAAAACAAACGCAGAAAAAACTTATATCACCATAGATCATTCATAAATAGTTCAATATCCAGATAATTTCCGAAAATAAAGTTAGCAGATTGTCATGCAAGTTTCTTGATTATCGCGTTCGCTAACGGTAGACTTGTTTTAGAATTAAAGCTTGCAATAATTCCAAAGCAGAATGAATTTCAAATCTTACCAGGAAATGGGGAGGAACTTTTGGTCTCGCAACTTTCAGTCAATTTCTGTTTAAATGTTTGAGATTTCTCACCATCAATTTCTATATCATCATCATCATCATCATCCCCACCAAATGGTTCAGACTTTTCACCCAGTTGTTTAGATACATTGGTTGTACTGAAATTGTTTGCCTGTAGCTGCATCTCAAAAATGGTTTTGCCTGAAATATATAGATTAATTGATGCAGTGGTTGATTGATTTTTGGTTTCCCAACGTCCAGTGAAAAAAAATTCTATTCGGGATGAGAAGTTCAACAACGATCAAATAAGCAACGGTGAGGACGGTACATCAAACAATTCAAACGGCCACAGTAAACATATAGAAATAGGTAAATGCTACAGAATGATTTGGGTACCTACTGGCTTCATAAATCAGGGGATGACCATTATTCAGCCTCTTTCATCTCAACCAACTTGGGGATGGGAAATGACGCAAAAAGCTCATTTAGTTTGATGTTACATGGAAAATACAAAGACGGAATCCTCCATCGAAGGATAAATTCCTTAATGAAATTGGAAAACCCCCATTTAATCTTTCCAAAACAAATTCATAAAAATAATATAAATAAGATAACGACAAAGCTTGATTCAAAAATTCAAAATTAATCTTTTTCTATTACCAAGAATAAAAATAAATTAACGAAGCGTTTAAGTAGAACAAAAGTTATTTTGCGAATAATATTTGTCTAGAGACGCCAACAACGTGTTCTAATAAAGCAAATAATTCTCAGCTAAGACATAATGTTCAATTTCAGTGCAGGGGCTTCGCAAATGGGAAGCCCAGAATTTCCAATGGCTGGAAAAATCTTGGTTCCCATGGAAATAAAGCTTGATCTCACTGAAAAGTCCTGATAAAGGAGAAACTTGGAATTCACAGTGGAAATTTGACTTTTGGTCCCCGGGGTAAATAGCTTTATCTAAGTAAAATGCCTTGCTTAAGGAGAAACCCATTAGTTTCAGCTGTTGGTGGACTGTTTTCTCCGATGATATAAAGCTTTATCTCCGTAATAGTTCTTGTGTAAGGTGACACCACGTATTCTAAGCTGCTTGCGGACTGTTAGTCCCCTAGTATATAAACCTAAGGGTTAACCTGCTTCTTGAAGGTATTTTGAATTTAAATAGCACAGCTATTTAAGTTTTTTACCTTCCATTTTTATGCCTTTCGACGTAATTTGCTACAGATGTTACGGTATTTTTGGCGTTGTCTTCAAACTGTTTTTCTTTTTGGTATGACTTCCAACACCAATTCTAGTTTTTTGTGTTTTTTTCAAAATCTTGGCTTTTCGGCATGATTTTTATATTATTTCGATGCCACTAGTACTGAAAGAGTTTCAAGACAAGAAATCGACCTGCTACTTTTCAATCAACAATTACGATATTTTATTCTTTCATTTTACATTATCCCTAAATTCTTAATTTCTACTAAAGACATTTCAAGTTGCATCGTCGGTAAAAACGTTTTGTACAATAAACTTTTTTATCACGCGCCTAGTATATATGACCTAACTGCTACATCTTGGTCTATAGTGATGCGAGAATAAAATAAACAGAAACTAAAGTGACTCACCTTCAGATCTAACACCCGTTGGACAGAATGTGTTTTTGAACGGAATTTGCAGCTTATTCAGTACATCTCCATTTTCGGTTTTCGGATCCGTGTCAGGGTCAGTTATATCAAGTGAATTAACGAGAGATTTACCAATATTTGAGAATGAATCGTCTGAAGTTTTCTTATCTTGTATCGGGTAGTCATTGAATTCATCATTGCGTTGTGCTACAGGCTTAGAAATGGTCGTCCGTGCAGTCATATCATCAAGTTTGGTCATGTCAGGTGCTTTGATGATTGTTATTTCACCTCTTTCGTTTCTGTTTTTCATTTCATTTTTTGTTTTGATGGTTATTATTTCATTGTTTGCTTCGTTAATTGTCGTTTCACTGTTTGTGTTGTTTATTGCCATTTCATCGTTTGCTTGTGGTTTTCCACCTTCGCTTGGAAGTTCTAATTTTGTTTCTTTGTTGACTGTGTAGAACTGTTGAAGGCTAGGAATATCTGATTGTCGATTTGGGTCATACATGTCTGTAGTCGAGTTATTCCTATTCCGCGGATCACTAGGTTGTATAATGTCGAATGTAAGACCGTTTTCGGTTGTTGAAGAACCTTCTTTATTTGAAGGTTGCTGGAAAGAGGAATTCACATCAATATTTTTGAAGGTAAGAAACCTATTGCAATCATCATCTTCTTTCTCCGAATTCATAGGAATATTATTGGGACGACTGAAATCATTTCGAAAAGTCAGGAAAGTTACACTTTCTTCATCACTTTCATCTTCAAAGCCATTATCAAAGTACGATCCTGACGAGAGTGTAGAAACAGTACTCGTAGAGTCATTACCTCGCAGTCGATTGTTCGGATCTCTGGTCTGCGTATAGACCTCAGCAAATCCTCTTTTGATATTATCATTTTCAAAGGTACTTGAGATTTGTTTGCTTTCTTTGCCTTTTCTTGATGTATCTGGTCTAATACTGTTAACGTGTGTAAGATTCTTAAATGGGAAATCATCTTCATCGCTGCTTTCCTCTGAATAATCAACACCATTGTTGTATTCAACAGTATGGTCTTTGGATTTTGCATTCCTTTGAGGAGAATCAAATCTTGTAGAAGTGTTAATAACAACGGAAACGCTCTTGCTAACAGTTCTCTCCGTTCTCCCGTTGTAGGTATCACAAGTGTCAACCTGATTTTCATATTTTCTTGATGCCGGTACATGCATATTTTGATCTACACATTTGGTTATGTAAACAGGCTTCACATTGTTGGTATGTGTACGTTCTTCAACAGGATCCGTCTCCTCATCACTTGTGTCTGAGAATCCATTGGAGAAATATTGTTTAGGTCGTGTTAAATTTGTATGATGCTGCGAATAGTGTGTCTCCATTCTATTGCATCCACATAATATATCTACAAAATAATTGTAATGGTAAAAGCTGTTTTCAATTTCCGAACTCATTTACGATTTATATGTTAATTTTTGAAAAAGTGTAGAGTTAGAGGAACATTGCAGACCCCGCGGTTCGTCTCAGTGAAGCTTGGGTGAAACAGTTGAAGAAGCCTTATAGATATCAAGGGAAAAGCTGAGAACCGATAAATATATAAAAATTTCGATTAGAAAGCTTCCATAGTAACGTCGAGAAGAAGGTTTGCTTTTTGATCATTTTTTGATTGATTGATTGAATGTTGCTTAACGACCAATGGCTAATATTTCATGCATATTCAGGACGAGAGCATATTAATGAATGAACCTTTCTTTGTACTAGAAAGACACGCTGAGACAGATTTTTTACGTGCTAGCTCAAGAAAGCAACAGTCCGCGGGAAGACCTGCCACTTTATCCAGACACATTATTCTGACCCTGGGTCGACCAGTTTTTGCTCTTACTCCTAAATGCTGTGTGTTTAGCGGAGAAGCTGCATATACCAATTTTAATGTCTTTGGTATGACCCGTCCTGGGATCGAACCCACGACCTTTCGCATTCGAGGCGAACACGCTAACGATTACACCACCGAGGCGGTCCTATTTTGTGAAAGGTCAATTATCTTTATCGGTTTCAGACAAAAACCAAAAAAAGCATAGGATCCTTTATTAAGCAAAAGAGTGTGACGTCTAATTTGAATCGGGAATAATAAGATACAATCAAATTACAAATGTATGTAAAAGATTCGAAGATGCCAAAGGTGCAGACAAAAATCGTTAAGTGAGAAGATGCAACGGCAGATAAACATAGCACACACTACACTACACAAAAAATAAAGCTGGGGTAAACTGAACCCCACAAAATTAGAGCGATTTAAGATGCTCCGAAAAGATAAGCAACTTCTGCTCCACAAGTGGCAACCGTAGTTTTTCTTGGTAGACAAAGCCGGACAAAAAGACTGTTACGCTGTTGCAAGGGAAAAATGACTTGATGTTGATCATTGTAGCTATCTAAATCAAGTCATCAGGAAAAGATTCATAAGTTTGAGAGAGAAGTATTTAAGGAACATTCATAAAGTTCATTCCAGATGTTCCAAAGAGCATCCTGACTTGAAATTGCATGATACAGCTTAGATAATTTAATGACCATTGCTAGTTGGTTCGAAGGTTTGCTGGGGAAATTTTGGTAGAGCTAATAAAAGGACCATTCAATCAAATTTAAACTGCAACTTGCCCAGCAGTTTCAGACAAAAACTCTGAGTGAATTTCCCACAGAATCCAATTTAGTTTAAACATATTTTATTTGCAACAGTTAGCAAATGGGATTGTATACAAGTTATGACAACATTAGACAAATCCTCTCTCTAACAAAGAATAAACAGCAAAATAGAGCATATACAATCCAATGTCCAAAGTTCGGTTGTGGTAGCCATCTAGGTTGGTCAGTAGAGATGCCGATTAAAATTTTGAGAGGACCAACCAAAGACCTTTCAACTCAACTTAATTCCAACATGGCTACTCATTAAAGGCAAGAAGACATTTTAAGCCAATTTCTAATAAGGTCCTATGTCAAACTATGTTCCACATTGGCGGCCATTTTGGTAAGTCGGTTGGGATGCCAGGTAATATTCTGAGAGGTATCATTTCACTTTTAGTAAAATTTTGAGATGGTAGCATTCTACTAAAGCTTGGTTTAAATTAGCTTAGATGTTTCAGACAGACCGAGAATACCTATAAATGGATTTTCCATAAGCTTCAATTTTTAACTGTTTTAATCCGTGACGTTTCAGTAACTTGGAGAGAAGACCACCTCAAGATTATTCTGCTAAAGTCTGGTGGTAATTACAGACATGAAGTGAATTTCCCGTAGAGTCCAAGCTTTACCAAGAATCGACGGGGACGCCGAATATGAAGACTTTTTAGTGACTTTCCCATTTGGATCAAGCTTAACCAAGAATTGACGGGGACGCCGAAAATGATTTTCGTCCACCCATGAAAGACCATTTCAAAAAGAGTGTAGTTGCAATTTGAGCAGTAGTTTTGGTGGATTAAAAAAGGATTCACTGACTTTTATTTCAGTTTCATTTCAATAAACTGGGGTCATCTTTATTGACGGTAGGAGGTTCCACATGGGCCATTCCCTCAGTATTTGTTTCCAGTTGACTCAGTTTTTACGTTTTCAGAGGAGATGTTTTAAGAAGATGTGGACGACGAAGGCCGTATGAGATAGCAATAAAGCTCAGTTGATCTTTTTGTTAAGCTAGGCTTAAATGTAATATTTAAAACCGTTTATGACCATAGAATTTTTTAACAAATTTACAAGATAATCCTATGATAATCACGCGTAATGGTGACGATTGTGACGCGATTCATAAGTTAGGTAGAGGGCCATCCAATATGAACAATCTTACAACAGAAAAAAACAACTTATTATGCCATTTCTAACAGTATAAAGAACTAACAATGCGTTGAGGTGGTCGTCTTGGATGTCCGATCGACAAACCCTGAACAAGAATGGTAGAGGTCCAGTATACAAAAACCAATTACATTAGGCATAGGACAGGGGATACTTACCTTCCGGAGGAGCTGATCCACTCCTGTTTTGTAAAGGAGTTCGTGAAATCCCAGCCTTTGTTATTTTTGGTTTCGTTTTAATTTGTCTTGTCTCATAGGAGTATGAACTTGTGCCCATGGGTATTCTACGCTGATCTTTGTAAGTAGAAGTAAGGATAATGGTTACGCGAACCGAAAGCCAAACGAAGCCTGGGTTAGAATAGAGTGTAATTTTCTGTAAATCGGTTTAGTTAAAATAAAATCGACATGCTATAGTTACAATGCTCTTTTTTGTTTAGCGTTTAAAGGGAAATGTGGTTATTTTGTCCAACAGTTTTTCCGTGTTTCGGTTTAACTACTTTCTGTTTACAATTTGTTTATATATCTACTAATCCATTATTTTCAAACCGTAAGTACAGTGTTGTAGTATTAATAAATAACCTACCTGGAATCGTTAACAGTCAACTGTAAATTAATTTAGTGTCAAGTCAGTAAAAAAGAAATTTGGTAAATGAGGAATTCCCACAAAGTTTTCGTTCTATAAATAGAATAAAGGGAAATAATGGCAAATTTAAAGGCGGTAATTTGAGTAAGTAAATCATTGGAAAAAATAAATTTTATTTTGCTTTAATAATTATTTGTAATTGAATTTGGACAGAAATTGAAGTAAGAATTGAAATTTATGTCGATGATTTCAACTCACAATACATCAAAAATAAAATTGGGCTTATATAGATTCGAGAGAAAATTAAAAATCCTATTATTCATGAAAATTTTATTATTTCCTTCTTGTGAGTTTCCTGTTTCATAAAAACAAAGTCACGCTGATGTCATAACTCGATAACTCGCACATTTGATAAGAAAGCTCATTTGAATGTATTATTAGTTCTTGTAGATGACAAAAAGCCTCTATCCTTATGACTATCAATGAGTAGGTAGTAAATATTGGATTTGATGATTTTGTATCGCAATATGTATTGGTTTTCCGGTGGTGGGGCATAATCACATAAAGTAATCATATTATGAGATATCATACATGGAGAAAATAATCTGGACAAAAGAAGAAAAATGCATGTATTTATACACCAAGTAATATTACAAAGTAAAACAGACAGTGATTATGCCATATACTTGCCAAACAAGGAATTCTTTTCACCGGCCAGCACGAGAAGGAAAGTGGGACGCACAGTTTTAAAAGAGTTTATACTAAAGTTTAAACAAAATCCCATTTAAATTATATTTTTGACAAATTATTGATCAAGCTCCTCAGTGCTGAGCATTTTGAAGTACCAACCATGTGTATTGGTTACATACAGTATGTGGCCATATATATTGCACCACGTCATATTTTTCCTATATATTTCATATAAAACCACATTTTTTCAAAAAATTATTACAAAGCCACATAAACTACATAAAAAAACCTTCAAATATCGTGTTATCTAAGCGTCCAGTAAGTGTTCTATAACTAAAATTTCTTTCCTTTAGACTAATCCGACCCACTTCCATGTTTGAATATAATGGTATTTGCTATTTTTGAAGTGTGAATTTTTTTTTCTTTTGACAAACTACTCGCCTTTGATAACTGTTGACACATACGATTTATATAAAAAAGAATATATGGTATGATTGTCCATGAGACCGCCATCTAAAACGTTTAAATTACAAATATCTACAGATTGTCCTTAGGCCGTCAATAATGGAAACTTATCCATACATACGATTAGTCTATCCTTTACAGTACACTTCCCAATAGACCTTATTAAAAAAAATTCATATCTCATTGAATGGGCGTTTAACAATTTAAAAATAGGAGATGTGGCATGATTGTCCATGAGACAGCCATCCACCAAATGACAGTCGAATCCAAACTTCTACAGGTCCCATTACGGCCTTCAAAACAGATCAAATATATTTGCTATAAAAGTGATCGGTCTTTTTTCTCGGACGAAAACAATAATACTACAAAAGATACACTTTTGTAATTGAGATGAGATGATAAATTTAATTAATATCCTCTTTGACAATATTTACATTTGGCGATACCATTTATAGACAGGATGTAGGGATTCATATGGGTACCAACTGTGACCATTTAATTGCAGAGTTTTTCTTTTACTGGATGTTTTCTCATATCTTCTTGTAAATTTTCCATTCCTTGACAGGGATGTCCCTTTGGTTCCTTCATAGTTGTATATATTTTTCAACTTGTCCGTTTATGCAGCGATGATTTAAATAAACGAAATTTTTGTATTAGTAGCAAATTATTAAGTCAATGATTTCCATAAAAAGTTTAACATTTACCATATTCTATCATACATATAAAGATATAATGTAAAAGTTCGGTTGCTCTTGCAGGAAATTAATAAAAGAATAATAAAGGGATAACACTCCTAAACCTTTATGGGAATGTGGCAAATAAAACTCGTAAATTTAAACACAATCCAAGTTGAACCTAACAGTATACTTGAATAAACTTACATAAAGATCATATTTAAAACATAATTTAAAACCTTTGAAAATTGTCTTCTCCGGACTCACCATTGGTTTTCTGCTCAATTATTTACACCAAGAACTAATTTTAGTCAAAATCTTGTAACATTTTGTCCTACATGTGTCGATACTTTTTATTTTTGACACTTGCACAATACGTTGTTATTTTAACTATACACCAATTCAGCCGAACGTATTTTGATTGATTTCTTAACTCAAGCAGGTATGTATAACAGAGGGATTGGTAACTCTCTTACAGTCTTTGTTAAATGTTGTAAATATGTAGAGAATCGAGACTTGTAAGCTCAAAAACAAAATTATTTTCAGTCAAA
>JARWCS010353526.1:0-10963 GCA_034783895.1 Geukensia demissa
AGATTTATCTTTGAAATAAGGCGGCACTTTTGACGTGACCGATTTATGATGAAGGATATTGCCAAGATTGATGGCATTTAAACCTTTATTGGCAAAGAAAAGTGGCAGGAAAGAGATCTTTGTTTTTTATTTATTTATTTTCATTTTTTAACTTGATTGGTTAAGAGGTCGTCTCCAGAAAAGAATACCCATGTGATAATTCAGGAATACTTTTGTATATTGTAAAAACAATTATTAGTTGTATAACCTGTGTACAAACCATTTAAAATATCCAAGTATACTAATATATTCATTGACACGGTTTGACAATATATTACGTTTTATTTAATCTGATTTCTCCGGAATACACGGTTCTCAGGGACAAGACAAAATTGAAACAAATTAAAACACAAAACCGATTACACGTACAGTTTCCAGTTTGATTCTAGCAAACATTACTCTGAAGACGACATACCTTACTACGACGACCTGTCAAAATAAAACCTCCAGACATGTCTTAAGTCAGGAATTGTGGTCATATGTTTGTCTTTGTTTATCGTTTTGTTACATGTACCTTTTTGATAATATTCAGGTAAGAGCAGTATCATTTTAAGCATGCAAAACTTTTTATTCGGGGCTATTTAGAGCTTTTTACAAGGAGTGGTATTCCAACTTTGGTAACGGCCCTGTGGAGACCCCTAGCTTTGAAAATCCCCTCTGTTTTTTTTTCGTTGCTGGAGTGCAGTCTCTCTAAATTTGCCCCATATCTTTTCATTTTGAATGTTCTCCGACAATTTTTAATATGCGTTTCTTTCACAATTGTATTCTTCACTAGACATATCTCAACAATTGACTACATTAAACAAATTATTTGGGTTAATTTGCTTCAATATCAAATTTCAAATATACGCTTGAAAAGACTATCCATTTACCACTACATTTTTTAACTTTCAAATCTTCGGTTGTATATATGATTGAAACTTGTTAACAATTTTATGTTTTCTTTATCTACCATTTTTTAATTATTTTTTGTCTCCCATTAATTTCATTCACCATTCCAAAGGGTAACTCTTAATTACATTTCGCAAAGATATTCAAAGTTTTCACACTGACTTAGTTTTGTTTTGATATTACTTTGTAATACTTTTAAGATAACTTTCTTACAATTGCACCTTGCACACATTACTGTAGGTTTATTTTATTTCATTTTGCAAACATGTCCCACAAGTAATCCAGTTTGTTTTTGTTTTCAATTAAACTATTTTTGAAATAACATTTTACTCCTTAAACGTTGAAGTTTAGGGGAAGCTCTCAAGATGCTTGAATAACGGAAATCAAATTGTGAAATGAAAAAGTAAGTTGTATATCTCACTCTTATCCATTTTCTAGGCATGTTGATTAACAATATGAACTTGGATGCAAATGGTTTCATGGTTCACTATCCTACCTTCCCTTTTCATGTTAGATCAAAATTTCGATCGATGTCAAAAATACAAAGAATGGTAATACAAAGAAGATCTCATTATATCTCAACCCGAATATTCGAAAAGTTCAGATTTAACGAAAAGTTAGCATGTTTAATAGCAGGGAAATATTCCAATATATATAAAGCGACAGAAAACTAGAAAGGCCTTCCAATAAGTCGAGACCCCGAGAACACGATCATGACAAACAGTGTACATATAAAACAAACATACAAACATCAAACTATGAACAATGCGGAAGCCAAAACAAACGGGGTAAGCTCAAGTGGTCCGAAAGGTTAAGCAGTTCTTGCATCTTTAAAGACATCCACCGCAATGTCCATTCAATATTTATTCAATTCAGGTTAAAGGAAAAGGTTTCATGGGATGACAATCTCCAGGCGGAGAGAGTTGAGAGCATAATTTTCGTTTAATCCGCAACTTCACAGGAAAACATTTGTCTTCATATGTGAAACGGATATTCCATACCGGCCGACAAGATTGTAGTGTCGACCGTAAGATTTTTTGAGGAATGTGTTCACCAAATAGCATCTCATCCTTGTCTGAGCTTTTCAACGACCCAGCTCTTTCTAGAATATCGCCGTATTGGAAACATACTCTTGAAAAAATTATGAACTGCGAGATGCCTGTAATGTCAATACCAATAAACAAGAAGATTATTATTTGAGAGTAAAATCATCACGTTTATCATATAGTTTTGTGTAAAGCCTCCCCCTAATCCGGATGAAGATCGTGGTATAATGCAGACTTTGGATTGTCTGTTCTGTCTTTAATTTCAATTTTTTGGATAGATGAGGTACAGAATTTTGAAAATTGAAATTGAAGCTTTGGGCTAGCTTTCTTTCTTTTTTCTGTGTTAGCTTTTGAACAAAGTCTGCTTTAAACGAGTGAGGAAAACGATCGACGATGAGAAGAGCACAATTAGTGTCCATTCTAACGCCAACCGTCTGCTAGAAAATTCGTCGACCAACATGAACAAAGATGATGCCAATTAGAAATCCAATATATATGTAATGTATTCTCATTTGTACATCTTTCTTTTATTTTGTTTTGCGTTAAACAAAATATGTTTTGGTTTTATCGACAACGATAACGACTTTTCCGTTCTTTTTGACAGAGCGACTATGCATTAGGTTCTTTATTCTTGTTTTAAGAAGTGTGTGGTATGGCGGTATAGAGGGTGGATAAGGTAAATGTTTGAATGCTGTAACAAGAGAAAAGTGATCTTCAGTTTAAATATCCATCAGTTCCTTTGAGTATTCACATCTGATTTATGACACTTCTTGCATAGTTTGTGTCGCTGTATGCTGGAGGTCAGTCTTGAAAGTAGAAAAATCTGAAGTAAAAAAGCTTTTAGGGCGTGTTGGTGGAACATTGGTAGATCCATTTAGCAATAAAACTCTGCTTGTAGGGACACAAATTTATTTTTAGTATCCAATGCAATTGTCAGGAAGACATATTAATGAAGATCTTTACCATTGAAAGTAATCAAATATAATGCATGATCAAGATTTAGTATTGTATTGTCATTAACATGAAATCAGAGAGGATAATGTGCTATGCCAAATAAGCATTTTTGTAATAAAAAAAACAATGACCTTCAATATATGTGCTTCAATATAAGTTTCAAAATTATATCATCGGTGTTTAATCTAGGTTTAATTTAATCAATTTGAAAAATGTCAGGTTCAACGAGTATTTGTCAATTTAGTACATATCATAGCTAAAGATGCAGTAAAATAAAGGATAATATTTGATCCAAAGGCTGCATTATTTTCAAAGTTAACCTTTGCACAGTGCTAACATCTGGTGATAGTTTAAAACTACCTAGCATCATAATATGCGTTTCCATAGAATACTACACCAACTAACGAGATAACAAACTTCATAACCTATATTAAAGAATTCAACATGATCGTCAATGAACAATATGAATAAAACTCGTTTATTCAACTATAAAGGTACAAACAGCGAAGAAATGCTAACCTTTTCAATTTTGTCGCATTTGTACAATTCAGTGAATAAATGATTCGTTTTGTTCTTTTATCCGGTATAATATTGATGTATTAACTAATAAATTAGCTTTTTGTATCGCATTTATGTTTTCAAGGAAGAAATGATTCGTTTTGTTCCGTAATTCAGTATAAAAATGTATTGAAACAATATCTTATTATGAATAAATCCAGATGAGACTGAAGGTAATAAATGTATAATATATTTGCACTTATCTAATGTAATAGCTACCACATTCAATACATTTTTTTAATAGCGGACTTCTGTTTTATTGTAGGAATAGTTTAAAGAAAAGATATGAGCCGATGGAAAAACCTGCAGTGTACTAACAAGTTATCATCAGTTATTGTTGTAAATAGCAGTAAATGATTTTACATTTAACACGCAGATAAGATTCACGCTTTTAGATTTATTTTCGGGCATTTAAGACTTTTAATAACTGTCAAAATGACACAGTCAATTCAAAAGAATTGATTAAAATTAAAATTTAAATCCAGTCTGCTAGATTTTTTCTCTCAAAACACTTGTACGATGGAATTCAGATACTAACTAAGCCTAAATGCTATTTTTTATAACTAATATTTAAAGACAAATTAAAAACATGTGAGATTTTTTGGTGAAATAAATTTTTTCATGTTATTAAAAAATAACTTACCTGAATTTTATTCTGAAACAATCCTAATAGATGGCATGCTATGATTTTAAAGAAATTGATAAAACACCTCTTTATCCCCAGATGGATAACAAAGAATATGTCACTATAATGGATGGAGACGTCTGATTGGATGATCGATCAAAACAAATATACACCTGCTATTCGCTATTGATCGAAAACATTAACAATAGTAAATATACAATACTTTATGGCACCCAATCTTATTAAAATGGGAACCACCAAATCTTAGTTAACAATAGGAATGTTACCTTTCTTTATAAATTAAAAGGTTTCAATAATAATTAGATATACCTATGTCAACATATAATGCTGCAATTAGAAATTATTGTAATGCAACATTTTAAGAATTAAATATTGATATTAAGAATAACATTTCTATAGATTATTTTCTATGCTAAAGCACACATCACTACTGTTAACCTTAAACACCAACGTAACAAACTGGCCTCAAATGTCCTTGGCAAGCTAAAAACAATATTTCTTAAGATATAACATAACATTATTACGGGTGTTTTGATTAAAAAATACGTCGGAAATTGAAAAACAATCTGAGTAAGAATTATTGTTTGTATGTAAACAGACAGTAAACGTCAAGGGGACAGCAATACCTCTGCATAGGAAACTATGAATAAAATACTGAAAAACCCACAAACAAAAGTGAAATGCCAGTATTGTAATCCGTCATTTTTGGTTGCGAAATTAGAGGACACGTAAAGAATCCGTAAAGAATTCCCAACTAAAGCAAATTGAAAAAACGGGCATTAAAGTCAAAATTTTTTCATTTAATTTAAGTCAAAATTATAGTATAATATATTCTCAGAAAAAAAAATGGCATAAGGGAAATTGTCACCCTGGTTTTTTGGTGGGATCCGCATTGTTCATAGTTTGTTTTTTTTTAGTTTCATATGTATATTTGTCATGTTTCGTCTTGTTCGTGTTCTCGAGCTTGCCATGTTGGTCGACTTTCTCCTTTTTTCTGTTCCTTCTGTTTTCTTTTGGTTCATTTTGCTACAATCCTTGATTTTGACTAATGCGCGCAAATTGCAGTAAAGTTAAATGGACTATCTATATCATTCCACTTGATCTGTTCACATTCTTTTTCTGGGGGTTGTGACATGCAAGTTTACCAAATTGAATGTTGAATAAATATGGGAAATTTTCACATGCAATTTTTACATTTAAAGGAGTAACCTCACATCAGTAACATTAAAACCAAAACATAGGAAGTCTGAGATTCAAACATAGTAAAAAAGGTATTCAATCCAAACAAATCTAACTTGGAGGCTAAATCCGACGGCAGGGAAGTACCAAGTGCAACACATTTCGAAGACTTTCAATATTTTCAGTGTTTTTTTTATAAACAAATGCAACAATCTTCTATAGCACATTGTTTGATAAATTCCATGTCAGACAAGTCAACACTGGACTGTTAGAGCCAATGTCCTTTTTCCCCTACTTCACTTACCATAGGATTATATGTTGCCCTTTAAATAGAAGATGTAGGGTATTTAATAGCTTTCTGGCCTTGAATGTAGAAAGGTGAACATTGTTCATTTAATTGATCTGCTTGAGAAACTGCCAAGTCACATGATCATTGTTTAGGTAATCCTATTGTCATCTTTATCAATAGGTGTTAAAAATCATGCAAGTTCAGTAGTACTGTAACACCTGTCAATAAAAATGACAACAATGATCTCTCTCAAGTAGATCAATTAAATAGACAATATTCACCTTTTTAATCCACATATGATGTGTATGTTTTGAATCTATTTTTTTGTTGCATTAAAGTAACTTGTATGTGTGATGCACATGAACATAGGATGGAGGAAGAAGTACTTACTAGAATTTGTATCCGGCTTTAGTTAAATTTTACAACTGAATTAGAAATAAGTATCTTGTACTGGTATATCCCTCATCCAGTGGTGTAATTTATATTATTTGGATAAGGCATATGCCATTCACTATGGCTAATTCAATTGTTAAATTTAATCTGATGATTTAATGTTCTGAGCACCTAACACACAATCTTGGGGTCTGCATGAATCATGGTCCAGAACTGTAGGAACTTGATTCAAGTAAATGGGTACATTGTTCCTTACAAAGTTTCTCATTTCTGACAAAAGGAGTGGTGTAGCTGGAACAGTGACGTAATCAAAACTATGTCAAATGTATGCTGTATCACGAGACATGATTTGATGAAAGGAATCCAGTCTAATGTGGATTCAGAAAGATTTTACAAATACTTTGGAGATTTTCATGGCTATAAATGTTTACTAAATACTAAAATTTTTGTTTTTATAGTTTTTTCAATGCAAAAATATGGCAAAACATTCATTCAAAGAAAAAATTTCTTAATCACAAAGCACTTTTTTTTGTGCATGTTCAATAATAAAACTGTTGTAAGTTTGTTTTTAGTTTTTTGCTCATATAAATCGGCCGTTTTATGTCCAGAACTACTCAAGTGCTAGTTTACAAGACAACTTTACCATTTCCTATCCAGAACTACTTGGATCCTTGTTCGGAATAAAACACCCTGAACAAGTCATGAACACCTGATTCGTGCACGCCACAGGACTATTACTATGTGTTTCACCTATATTGAGATTATTATGATTTGTATGTTTCTGCACCTACATAACCTAATGGACTTGTCTTGAATGCTACTTAATTTATCATTTATTGTAGTGGATTTTGTTATGTTGCATAAAAATAAAAATTTCCCATTTACCTTTTAGTCCAGTCAATCTAGCAAAAAATTCACCTGAACCTCAAACTAATTGAAAAAACAAATTAACACATCTTTGTGTTAAGAATATGATAATGATTTACCAGAAAAAAATCCTTAGCAAAATAATACAGGCAATATTAATTAAAGCAAAAGAAATTTCCTATGAAAATTTGTATTAAAAGGGGAAAAACCAAGGTATTGTAAGAATATACTTGAAATTTAAAACAAAATCTTAATTACCATATGGTACAGGTTTTCTGTTGAAAAAACTGATAGAAGACTGTTGTTTTTGCCTTTATAAGGGATAATATAAACCATTATAATTTGTTAATATTATTTGTTACCTTTTTTCATGGAACAACCTACATTTAGTAAACATTTAAGATACCATTTATCCACAAAAATAATTCAGGTAATCTTGAAAATTTTTTGGTAAAAAACAATAATTTTTACAAAATGTCGCTTAATTGTTTGCTGATAAAAGCATCATTAAATTTTCAAATTATTTTTTAAAAGTATCACATGTTGAAAATGGCATTTTTCTCAAATTAATAATATATCAATAAAATAGAAATACTTTTAATGTTTTGAAAATCTACATAACATTATAAGCAGAGTGCACCATAGAGTCAAATAAGAACTATTGACTCCCGCAAACTGCCATATTTTACATGCAGTAAGAGAATTAACCTTAAAATTACCCCCCCCCCCCCCTCCAAAAAAAAATACACATGTATTTGTAAGGTCATCTCCCCTGTTCCATTAAATTTGATGTGTTCTTTGGACTTAGACTAAAATTTCTTCTGTTACAATTAGTTTGAGGACAAAAGTTATTTTGATTGGACTAAAAGAATACATTTAAACCCATATTTTTGGACTATAACACTAGACTGTTTTCTTTAAATGGATGCATTTTCCATATTATAATGCTATGGGAAAGATGCAGATTAGACTTATATAGTCCAAAAAATACAGAAAGTGTTTGCTGAAATTTTTCAAAGTTGTAAGACATCTCACCAAAAACGGTTGTAGCCAGAGTTTTTGAAAGAAGGTGGGGGAATACGATTTACTTTCAGGCATTTAAAACCTTTAATTTGCAAGCAGATTAAGGTTCAAATGTAGAATACACGTTTAACACTTTAAACAAGATTTATTTTCATTTTGCTAAAATTATTGGTGTGCATTTGCACCCCGACTCCCCTACCCCCAGTCCTGCTTGCATGTGAAAGTATAAAGCAAACATAGCATTCAGTACAAGTTTTGTGTATAACATGCCACATCCTAGGGATAACCTCAGCATGGAATATGTCATTTTTAGGTAGAGATGGAATATGAATCAGATTGGATACACAAAATGAGTCCAATTTGATTATTTTGGGAAAGACATGGAATGTTTTCATTAGATTTTGGTATGTTGATTTGAGAGTATATTTGTATACCTTAAAACACTATAATCATATTTACATTTGTAGTGAGTATTTGAACTAGTGTAAAATTCCCTATGTACCTCATATATTTTTTTTTCATGGACAGATTTTCCTGTCTTGTGGAATAAACATTCCAGGATGCATAATTTTGCATTTAAATACTAATTTTCAAAGTTTTGTGTCAACTTGTGATGCATGGATTAAAATTTCACTGATTTAGACACTAACATTTATTAGATGTTAAATATTTAATTCCCCTTGGGAAAGATGAAGGGAAGTCTCATGAGTTGGCCTCATTTTGAATGTAATTGAGTATGAGGAAAATTGAACAGTGAAAACTGAAAGATTATATCATATGATGCTAAAATTCTGCATAATTCTATCATATTGACAATGTGGATAGCTGAAAATGTCATGCTGAGTTCAGACATCCATTTGAAACACATTGAAAATGCTTGAAACTTGTTTCCAAAAAGATTGGCACATTCACAAATCAAAATGTAAGTGCACATGTAATTTTGATATATAGTTTAACAAAAAGACTTTGCCAAAAATACAAGTTACATTTATGCCATTTTGAGGCATTGAGTTTTCTACAATGCACTAAACGGAAAAATTCTGGATTAAACACTTTGAACATGCATTAGAAGTAAATGAGTGTTAAGAGTTCTTTTGTGTTTAGATATATAGGGAATTTTACACCTCCCCAAATACTGTAAATTCAGAAATTAGTGCCATGTTTTATTGTGAATAAGGCCACTCCAAATTAATTACTAGTTCTTCTAATTTGCTTGCTCCTAAAATCATAGATTCAAAAGTTCAAAAAAACTTTACTCGCTTCATTTTTTATCACATTTTTGAAAATATTCATCAATTTTCCTACAGATTTAAATAAAAAATATTCCCGCTCACTCCTAAAAATATACAAAAAGGATTAAAAAAAATATAAACTGCTCTTTCTGCGTCAATTTTGAAGCTTTCGCTTCATATTTTACCATTTCCAGAAAAAAAATTAAAATTTTTCGCTCACTTGCACCTAATTTTATCATAAAAAATCTGAAGAACTAGAAATTAATTTGGAGAGGCCTAATGTGACTGAGTGAAAACCAAAAAAATAAGAACTTTCATTCTTATATCTGTTAACTAAAGCTTACAAACAGGTTTTCTTAAAATAGCATTAATCAATCTCCCATTTTGGATTGATGTAATAAATAGACACAATATTTTCAGAATTTACAGTATGTCTGTCTGCTTAAGTACACAATTACTAGTGGAAGTAAACATGTAATCGACAGCAGCAAATGTATATTAAAGATTACTGTTGTAAATTAAAAATACTGTTAGGATTGTAAAATTGTCTTTTGTTGTTTTTCAGCAGAGGTATTTTTAAATAAATCACTTTATTTAAGTGCATTTGCAGATATTTGTTCAACACTAACTGCATTAATGATTGATAGATACATAGATTTCTTTCTGCTATCAGAAGTGGCACAGGAACATACATTCACCACAGAAAAGTACTAGAAGTAATGATGTTTTGCTATTAAAGCTTGCTTGCTTTTCTGCTACCCATAAGCTTAATTTACCAGACATTATAATATTACCAGAAGAAATAGTTAAGTGCATAAATTGCATTGATCAAGGATTGAAAATGTCTGTTTACATTTATATTGCATCAATTGCTATTATGTACATAAAAGTTTTATTCACCAAAATATATGCTTCCAAAAAACTTTCAGGTATAGTATTCATGACACATGACAATTTTCACTGCATTGATTAGATTAATTTTTTTTTCAGTGTAATATGATTTATACTTTTTTTCCAGGAGTCTGATGAACCAAGAGGATTGCTAGAAGAATTGGGATTCATTACAGGAAGCTAAATCAAGGGAGACAATCAGAGCAAAATGTGATTCAGACAAAAGTACTTAACATATCATTATTGATGACTGTTTTACAAATGTCTTTTGACACTTTTTAGGGTACAATTATTTAAAATTATATCACACAAACAAATATTATTCTAGTTATAATTCTACAATTCTACCATACCTACTACCTAGTGTAGTTTTATAAAAGCATTTATATTACCCGGGTAAGTAATAATCAGGTTGTGTTTTATGGTGTGAACATGTTGTTTAATTTACCAAAGAATGCATACTTAATATTGTTGAAAAATAATATGTAAAATGATAACTTAAATCAAATGTATATATATCTAGTCAAAACTAATTTTTAATGATTATTTATATATTCCCAAATTAAAAAAAAAGATATATATTTTATTTAATCAAAAGATTAATTGTCCTCTCTGTGTTTTTCATATTTATTGATTGATACATTGCTGGTAAAAACAGTGATAACATCATCGTGTGTAATATTTATCACAAGCAAGTATCCATGTTGTCATATTTACAGTTAAATCCTTAAAATCTGCCCATCCAATACCGGTAATTCTACCCATGTAGACTGGTCCTGTGAGGAGATGATTGATTCTGTTTATTTTCTTCTTGATAATAGTTTTACCTGTTTCAGCAATAGACAGGACATAGGAATTCCAATGAACTCAAATTCTACTCCTTTTAGAGCAGATTTGTTTCTTTACTGTTATGAATCTCAGTTTATGGACAAACTTCACAAGGATCCTCCTAGAA
>JARWCS010353547.1:0-10963 GCA_034783895.1 Geukensia demissa
ATTGTATAATGACATATTGTTCTTTAGCTGTGCTTTATCCTAATAAATAATTTGAATTTGAATTTGAATTTGAATTTGTATACAACCCTGGCTCAGCTCCAACATGAAATGCGCCGCTTTCGTAATTATATATATGTATGTACCAGTTGCTCAAGGTTCTTTTTCCCTTCAGAACAACGGAAAAATCCTTCCTGGTTTTAGTAGAGGGTCTAATAATACAATAGTTCCGCCTTTGTAATACTTGAGATAACTCAATTACAAAAAGAAGTATACTTTATAATTATGTCTTTCTAGGAACCATGCGATTTTCGGAAAAGTGATTTTCCCATAAGATATCAATTAAAATAGGCACAGTATTTGTTTTCATTTTATTGGTTTAACTGTTTTAAAACGGAACAAAGTATAATAAAAAAAATCTTGAGAAAATTATTAAACACGTACACTTCTCGAAGACACAGTTCTCATATAGTCCAATGTCTACTACCAGACCCCCCCCCTACTTTCAACCAAAAAGTAAACGGAGTGAATTTTAATATTTAGTTGATCTCGCTTAACTACGTATAACATTACAAACATTTTCTATATCTGAATGTGCACTCGACGTGATCCGGCACACCCCACAGGTGCGGGACACAATTATTTATGTATAATAGTTAAGGATATACCTACACTGTACATATGTACATAATTTTTATGAAAAAAATGAGTCCCACACCAGTGTCCGACATTCCAGGAAAAAAAATAAATAGCGTAAACTTACGGTTACATCAAATATACTTCTTGTGAAACAGACAAATGTATCAGTAAAATATCCACATTGTTCCATTTTTAATAAAGAATTCAAATGTCCCACATTATGACACAAAAATACCTATATATCGGCCGATAGTAACAGTCACGTGTGCAAGGTAAATAAAATTACCTGTCGTGATTATACGCAGATGTTATACTTGAATAGTTGTATCTCCTAGTGTGAATTAATATTTGCGTATATATGAGGGGGTGGACAGGGGGGGTCTCCAATTCCCGCTTCCCTACCCCTCGTCTCCCGCTTCCCTCCCCCTCAACTCCCGCGTCCCGTCCCCCCTTCTCCCGGGCTCCCGCCCCCCTGTCCACCCCCTCATATATATAACAATAGGATATCGGCACCCACACACTTCATTGCAACCGGGTCACTGACCACAGATACTTGTTTCAGAAAAAAAACAACATTTCAAGTTTTCTGAGACAAGTGCCGAAAAAATATGGAATATATGCCGGAAATACAAAATACATGTACATGTATCTACATCCTACATACATGATACATGTACTTTTCTAACAAATATTAAAAAACTGCGTTTATAACGTTTTTAATATATCACTGTGAAAAAATATTCTGTTTTTACAGAAGCTATTTCTCACGTATTTCCTTGTTTGATAATCGCTTAATTATCCTATACTTATTATAATATATGTGTTTTTGTATTTGTGTTAAAGATTTGTCAGCGATTTTGAATCCACGTTTGAGAGAGTGGACTGACGTGAGAGGCTTGGTGTAAAAAAACGGCATCCTTATTACATGGGCAGTAGAGAAGATATTGCAGTCTGACACATATGTATCTTCAATGGGCTGTCCATATATGCCAAGGTGTGTTATTTGGATTTTCAAAACAAAAAGGCGACCCTCGTTCTTTCTACTTCCAATTAAATGTAAATAACGATGTCTAGAAATGTCTATTCCAAGATTTATGGGACCTTAGACATGTGCTGTCGATACAGTCAATTGTTGTCAATGATAATACAAATGAAGATTTAGCAAAAATAAGAACAAAGCAGATTTAACGAAAAACAGAAATACAACTAGAAAACTGTTTATGCCTTAATCTGTTCATATTGAGGCAGAGATACTCAAGAAAGTTAAGTATAGATGCATACGAGCTTTTAAATATAAATCTTTTTAGTATATGATAAAAAGGTTATGATTGAAGTCTCAGACAATACCCCATATCAACCCTCGACTTTCATATTATCTCTCTGGTCTTATGGCGGAACTAGGGCTAATAAGGAGGGCACAGATTGATATGAGGTATGATATAAACTTGTCATATAATAACATCTTATTATACTTTTTACTTGTTGATATTTAAAATGATTTTTTACTACCCGAAAAGGTAACAAACCCTGATACTATATATTTAGTCCAGTTTTAGTTACAACAAAGATAATGATGATAAGTGGTTACCACGTTCGTTGCCGTATAAGTGGTGGTTATACCACATTCGTTGCCGTAAAAGATTAATTTGCTTTCAGAAAATTGATTTAAAGTACTTTTCTCGCAACAGAGTCTCTCACTTTTCATAAAATATAGAAAATTTCCTTAAAAGAATCTTCAAAATACTTAAAAATTGCAACGAGGCAAAAGTTCCGGAAATATTTGTATATTTCGGATTCTTTAAGTATACCCTAAGTGATTAATTGGAAAGTTTCATTGTTTTTCGTTATAACTATTTTCGCTCTGAGAATTTGTGCATTTTGTAGATTTGATAAACTTTATATCTTTTGTCAGATATTTCTGTAATGTAAGCAAAAAATAAGCTTGGTGGTGTAGCAGAAATGCAAAAATTTAGTCTTTGTTCGAATTAATTTTTCACTAAGATCACCAATTTTCACATGAGCACTGGACAGACAACGACACTAAACAAAATTCTGTTTCCGGTAAGATAGGTGAATCTCTTTTTAAATTCTCTTTGTAAATTTTGGTATTGCTTTAAAAATAATAGCCAAAACGTGAGAGACTCGGTTCAGTGCGGCGTATTACTTTTCCGAAAGAAAAATAATATCTAAATACGTTTCAGTAAAAAAATGTTTACATTTATAAACTTCGTCGAAAGAAATAAACTTCTTGCATGAGAATGTGCACGTCTTTCTAGCTTCAATGGCTATTAGAAAATAATTTGCTTTTACATAAATAAATTGATATGACTTTTAATAATGGTTTTATTTGTAAATAATCGTATACGCAATGAAATTTAGGCATTAATCGTTGTTTTTTATATTTTGTCAACAAGAGAGAGATGCGAGGCACTATTTTTTTAAAGAACATATTCTGTGCCCCACAAAAATCTAGTAAACGAAAGTCAACAGCTTGATACGTACATATATTCCTATATTTTTTCCGGAGATGGTTAACCCAGAAAAGATGTGAATTGTGTCTTTCTTGCATATATTCCATATACTCTCTTTTAAATAATTGTTTGGTTTATTTCAGTAACATAAATGGCTGCGGCAGGTGAATATTTCCACACTGAGTTGACATTTAAAGATATGGTGGAGAAATTAGAAGACATGGCAAAGCCCATTTGTAACGACGAATTGCAGAACAATATCTGTCAATACATCAACATTTATCTGTCCCATTTTGGGAAAGAAAAGGTCATGATAGTTGGTAGTACATCAGAACAAACTCGGCTGAGGATGCGGCAGGATGAAGGCGACATCGATATTTTGGTTATTTCAGAAAAATCTATCCCATCACATTGTCTAAGATATAAAGAGTGTGTCCCATGTTTTGTCAATATCGATTGCTCAAATCTGCAAGATCAGTTTCCAAGTGTGGATTTAATTGAAGGAAAGCACCTACCGAGCCTTTTGCTTAAAGAATGCAGACCAGAAGCCTTTAAACATATTCTTACTGTTTTGCAAAATGCTGTTCGTTATATAATGTATCCATTCGACCAAACCAATGTTTCTTTAAGACACAAAATCAAAGCAGGAATGACAGTTCAAAAATACAAATGTGTAGAATGCCCAGAAAGTCAGTTTCCACAGGACGAGCCTCGAAGGAGCTATGATCAGATATCGAAAAATGTTCGGGAAGGTTTAACAGGTTTTACAGTTTCGGATTTCCGTAGTCTTCGAAAAATTATTGATGTTTTGAAAGACCTGATACTGTCCACAAGCTCTAAGACAAATTTCTTTCGCTTATATGGTCCTCTTGTAGATGCAATTTCGGCGAATAATACTAATGCTGTGCAGAGCCAACAAATAGAAACAAACGATTCCCAATGTTTATCAAACATCGGTGAAACAAATGCCACAAAGGCCTCCTTAAATCCAAATGAAGACAAAAGAGACCACAAAAGTCAATTATCATTACGACCTGACAAAAATATTGAACCAAGATCGGTAAATATAGTACACAGCCAGCCAAAAGTTCCACCAGAGGTAATGATGAAATACAAGACAAAATCACACATAGATTTAATTCCTGCCTTCCCTGTTGTAGGACAGCCAAAAGGTTTAGAAGAGTGGAGACAGCGAGAAAGATGCTGGCCTCGTAGAAACGTTGTAGAAGACATATACAACAGTCAGATTTTTGTCGTTGCAAAACCTGCTATACTTGAACCCGATGAATATAAAGACTTCAGTCTGTCATACAATATTGCTGAAATAAAACTAGCAAAGGACATGTGCGCAGTTCAGAAAAAGGTTGTTTTGATAACAAAGGCCTTCCAGAAGAGCATATTGCGCGAGTTTGAAGAAAACTTAAAAACATTTCACTGGAAGAATGTAATTTATTGGGTTTCCGAAAAGTATTTCACGAGCCATATTTTCTATAAAGACACAGAGGAAAATGTACTGTTGTTTCTAAAGCGAGTTTTAGAACACATGGCAGATTGTTTATGTAAACAAGAGATGGAACATTATTTCATTCCGAGTAACCTCTTTGCCTCAATGAATCTCGAAAGAGCATTTCAGATACTTCCAAAAATAGTAGAGCTTCAAGAAGATCCTGTAGGATCACTGCGCAAATTTTTCACAGAACAGCATTCCTGTGAACCAAAAGTTGAAGTTATTTTACGTGAATGTTTAAAAGACGTGGATGAATCTTTTTTAAATCCTTCTGCAAAAACACGACAATTAACAAGTCTTGGAGAAGCACTGTTAACTCAAGCGAAGAAAACCAAGTGTTTTAATGAAGCTGTCATCGATGTTTTTATCCACGCTTTGTCTGACATGAAAACGGAATCTATGCGAGAAAGAAACGTACACGATTTTGCCTGTCAGACTTCTTTAGATGACGTGTTCAATAGTTTGCATAGTTATTTAACTAATGCAAATTCAGATAAATCTGACATTCTACGAGAAGAAACACAGCAATGTATACGCGATTTTTGGTTTTAATCTACAAATGTTTAAGAAACAATTTTGAACGTAAAAAGGGTAAAGAAACAGGAATACTGATGACCAATCTAATCATACATCTTGAAACTGCATTAATATTTGTTTTTAAATTGATATTTAATTACATATGACAAAAAGATATGTGTATGTTTTTATAAATCATTCTAATTCAGGAAATTACTTTAAACAATACTAGTATTCAATCACAGTCAAGCAGCGTGCCGTTTTTAATGTGATTAAATCATTCCGTCTTCTGCTGGTGAAATATCTTAATGAGAAAGTTTGCAAAAGGTATGGCTGGTTCAGCCGTTGTCAACTGGTTTCTGTTCTGCCTTATTCCTATAAGTAAAATAATCTAGAATTTTCAATACACTATTACCTCCATTACTCCGCATATGAATTTGCAAAAGATTGTCTGATGCACCAAAACCCATGTTTCACCCCGAGACCCAGGTCTAATGTAAAACAATACTCTGCTATGATGGCCTTCTTCGTTGGTCAGTGGACATGCTGAGTTTAATTCTGAAAGGTGATTATTTTTTTTCAACTATTTAATATGACCGAGTAGGACAACAGATAAAATTTTTGGACATCTAACAAAGCGGGGTTTAAATAGCCCGGCGATTCACAGGAGATAAACTTTAATTTCAAGTAATGGAAATATATTTATTTTACCCTTTTTGTCTAGTGAGATTAAATTAAGATATTGCAAACGTGTTTGGCCTAATGTATTCTAAAAAAAATTGGTCAAGGACTAAAGCCACAGCCGCCATATCTTAGCAACCATATATACTTGAACCTGGAGGCTATTAAAACATTGAATTGACATTCGAATTCTTTTTTTCTTCTTGGCAAAGAGTCCAGTTTGTTGGGTCTCAAAATCTTCAGGAGAAAAGACATAAGTAAGGTTTTAAGGGGTGGGAAATACCCAAATATGAAATACAGGTAAAATAGAAAGTCTTAATCGGTACAACCACAGGTTTTTCCACAAATAAGATAGAAACTCTTAAGAGATTAAATAAAGATGAGTTAAGTAAGCAAATTACATTATCTTTGACGATGCAGATTATAACATAACTGTTTTTTTCCTATCGTCATAGCCATTAAGTTGATATTTTTACGTTTGTATGTGTTAACTACAAGGGAAAATATATAGGCAGAGAAAAGAAACCGTCATTTAATGTACAATTGGTGTACCCACATGTCAAGATTTCAAGAAAAAAGCTTCATTTCCCGTCACTAAGGATAACATTTGCTCATCAATAACGTAGAATGTAGAATTTAAGGGGACAGAATATTATTTTTGGAAAAAAGGCAAGGTACAACTGACAGCAAAAATAGTCGAAAGGATAGGGCTACAACGCTGACACACCGCCTTGGAAATTACTGCATGTACTGGTGTTTGTAACAAAAATGTTCTTACAGCTTTATAAATATGCCAGACTTGCATTCGATAACAAAACTCCGATTAGACCAATGATCAAAAGAGACATCAAAAAGATTTATATGCCAGATAAAAAGAGGGTTAATGTCAGAGACTGCACTCCAATACGCTTTAGCCATTATTGATCTCTTTAGTAGGATTATGGTTAAGGCCTTTGGTTAGCAAATCTAGTTAAGAAATTTCTTACCATTCCACCTCTGGTTATTCAATGTGATAATGGCAAAGAGTTTAGAAGTGTTTCATCCATTCGTCGTAAACGCTTCAATCGGACAGACTCTGACACCAATAAAGGCCATGAAAGATTTAATCCTCCCATTATTCATGGAAAAAGAAAATCAACTATAATTGTAGATAGCAAAAACAAATAATGGACGGAATCTCTGCAGAATATTCACCAATACATTAACACACCCATCGTTAAATACTTATACACATTAGAACAGCAAAGTAATTCAAGGTTAACAAATGGTATAAATGAAATAAGGCGTAAAATAGGGTGAATCTTGTTATTCTTTATAGGTATTTAAAGAGTAGCCTCCCTCTACAGTAGCATTAGAGAACCAAACTACATGAAACCCGAGTTGCAAATATAGTAAAAGGAAGTACTCGAATCCAAACAAACCTATATAAATACATAACCAGATCCACTGGAAACACATCTTTCATGTGAGATACAAGGAATGAAGCTGACAAGAATACAGTAGCTGTAATGTAAGTATTTTTTCAAATGACCCGTCAAGTATGTTTAATACTGGAGAAAATGTCCTTGTAAAGACTAATTAAAAAAACAGGGTTAAAACAAAAAGGTTTGTGTCTTGTGGTAAAATCATTAAGATTTTACAAACTCGTTCGTACAAAATCAAGTTACACATATAAGGATAAATTATTTAAATGCATGAATTTAACTGATGGACTTGTAGGTTAGAACTACTAACAGTCTAAAAAGTATTTAAGCATTGACCACTGTATCGAGAAACCTGACCCGAACTGCAGTTACAGAATGAGCAGAGATTGCTGCCGTCGAAAGAGCAAAAAGGTGGTCCCTTATCCAAATTAGGTATATGTATACAGAGCTCCAGATAAGATTTTGTGTATTGGTAAAATTACTATTTTTTTCAACCAATTGGGTGATTAATTGTTAATTGTTTAAGGTTTAGCTTCACCCCCTCATGATGCCACTTATTGGGTTTTTACCTCCCAAGTTCATGAAACTATTGGGTAATTTGCACTATCATTTAACATTAAAGTGTACAAAAAAGAATAGTCAGCTTGCAAAAATAGATTCCTTATAAACTTTTCAAATGTTATAATATAGAGCTTGAGCAGTAACTTGTCTTTGGGGCATTTATCATAAGTCTTGTTTTTGCATAATCAAACCACTTTAGTGTAGTGGTTTTGGGTGAAAACCAAGGTGGTAGTCAATATACAGGGTAATTGTTAAACCAATAGGGTTTCAAAACCCATCAACAGCGAAATTAATTGGGTTTTTGTTTATTTTGATAGGATAATTACCCCCAAATGCAGCTTATCTGGAGCTCTGTATACATATCGATCCATGCAAAACCTAATAAGGATGATATAAGAAATGATATTTCGATTATGCAGCGAAAAAGAAACGACAAATAAGCCAGTGACATGACGAATTAATACACAACACCTTACAATGCAATCTAGTGCCTTTTCCCGAAAATATCCCGATTGCAGCTGTCGTTTTCATTTTTTGACACAGAGTTGGATATCTTGAGATAAAATCAATTAGCAACATCAAGCTTACGCCATCAAATACTTTTTTAGAAAGCTTCCGAATGGATGTCATCTAGAGAAATTTCAAGCCCCAAAAATGGAATGACTACTTAGACGGGATAACTGATTATGACTCGGGGACCAGTTATATATTCTAGCTGCTACTAATGTTTGAAACGTTCGGATTGTAATTGTGCTTTAGTCAGAAAGCTATTTTGCAAGAAATACAGCCGTGACGCTCGACTACACTGAACGAAGTCGTAATACTGAGGTTATGAATATAAAGTTAATTACGTTCTATTTTAAATCTATTCAAGACATACATCTATACACTCTGCTATCGCAGATATTTTTCTGAAAATATCAATAATGTAGACGCAATTTTCTAAAATATTTTTGACAGCTCTAACAATATAAGAAATATGACTGCTGAAAGCAATATCCTCCAAAAAAGTACATTTATGCTGGTTAGTTGGGATTGTTTGTCTGCCAGATAAAATGATCAACATTCATGATAACGGTACTAGTGCATTCTAATTCAAGTAAGTTTTATTATAATGCTTAGGAAACAAAAAACCACAAATGTGTTTTCCCCTAGTAAAAGTAAATCACTCAAAGAAAAGGGATATACCTCCTA
The DNA here is from genome assembly GCA_034783895.1 of Geukensia demissa. Taxonomy (NCBI): domain Eukaryota; kingdom Metazoa; phylum Mollusca; class Bivalvia; order Mytilida; family Mytilidae; genus Geukensia; species Geukensia demissa. The sequence goes on from JARWCS010353547.1 coordinate 8,991, forward strand.
AAAATTGATAAACAGCAAATCATGAGTGCAACAGCGACTTGGAAAATATATATTGTGATGTCTTACCGACTGAAATAAAGCGACTGAATAAGTTATTTGGCCACATATATCGATGTACTTTTACATTGGTATCGTCAGTAGCAAGAATTTTTATTCTGCCACGATTCTTTACACAAATGCTTTTATTTCCCGTTCAAAATCGTTAAAAAATACCGGAAATTACCGAAGTCAAAATGTTGGAAATCCGGTTACAATACAATGTTATTTGACAAGCACAATCATCAGATCCAAAACAATGTAAAAAACAGGGGTCCAAACTAAGATAAGGGTTACCTCTACATCAAAAGGAAGAGTTTTAGAAATTTATGGTAATTTTTTTTAATCAAATTTGAACGGAAAAGGATTCTACCACTAGCTCATATCAGTTAAATCATTTTTACGTTTGCTGGATATAGAAAAAGACAAGTCACTATTTAATGGCAGCAGGTTAACACTCACCCAAGATCGCTTGGTGGATTTATAGTTTAGTGAAAACGTGAATTCCTGGGAGATTTTTGTTTGCCAAAAAATCTTGAATATCTTAATAATATAATAGCATTATACCACATACGTAATATGTCAAGTCGGTGAATTGGTATATATATTATATTTCAACAAGTTAATAAATGGGAATGCATAATTACAAAATTTTTGTCAGTGGTTGGATAAGGATAGTTATGACATATCTTGAGCAAAATTGTAATTTTTCCTTCCTTTTAACATTTTTTTTTTCAAAATCGTACTTTACAAATTTTACACTTTATCATTTCGCCCTTTCACATTTAAGGGAAAAAAACTTCAAAAAATGTTTGCATTTTTCAGTCGCTAGTTTCTACACTATATTTGCAAACGCGTACATCCATGACGAAAAGCTATATAATTTGGATTTCAGAGGCTCCGTTTCTACTTTTTAAATGTAATTTTTCTTAAATGAATGTATAATGTTATTATTGTAACAAACTAAAGAATAAATAAATCATTTAGATGCAATTTTCCAAATCAGCCCTGGTATCATCTCTCGACTAATATTGTCCTTCGGGCTAAACCACTCGTGACCGATATCGCACCCTCCTAGCTAAAGCTACTGAAATTGAACCAAACTTGTCTGTGGGGAATATTATGGTATTCATAATTATTTTGTAACTTTAGGTTTTTTCTATGTCTAGGCAAAAAGAAACAGATAAAATATCTTTTTTAAAATCCATGTCGACAAATATTGAATAAATTCTACGAATTTCGTAATGATGTATACTTGTTTTTCATGGAGTAACCGCTCATCAGAAGCATTAGAGCCAATACATAGAAAGGCCAAGATACAAAATATCCTCTTAACAGTTCGGAGAATATAAAAGATTTATAGTCATTCTCTTTTTCCGTATCTTTCCAAACAATTGTAACCATGATATTTGACATAGTGTATTGGTCATGAAATTTTCGGTACTGGCTTCTCCAAATTTATTTCTAGTTCTTTGGATTTATAGTGATAAAAATAGGCGCTAGCGAGCGAATTTTTTTGTTTAATTTTTTTCTTGCAATAGCGAAATATCGGGGCGCAACCTCAAAAACTGATGCGAACACAACATTTTAAGGTTTTTTCTTTATTTTTTGTATTTTTAAGGAGCAAGCGAGCAATTTTTTATATTTTTATATTTAGGAATAACAATGAAAATTTCTAAAAAGTGAGAAAAAAAAAATAGAGCGTTTTTTTTAAAAATTTTTTAACCTATAATATGAGGAGCAAACGAATCCGAAGAACTATTAATTAATTTGGAGTGACCTAAATGTCTGAAATAACGAAATGCACTCCACGTATAGTAATTGTCCTTGCCACTGGTTTTGGCTCTTTATTTTGTTTGGATCACTATATCCAAAGTGCGAATCGTAAAAACGGTTGATTTTTGTAACCAGCGAATGTGATTTCTGTACCCAGCAGT
>JARWCS010353557.1:0-10960 GCA_034783895.1 Geukensia demissa
AAATAGTTATGTCATTTACGTACTTCAAAATTTCTCATTCGGTTATGTCTTAGGGTTAGAGAATTTACATATATCGACGAATGATAAAATTGTTTATGTTTAAGGGTTAGACAAGATGCATAAACCAATAAGTAAATACATAAACATTCTATGACAAATTAATTTTCACAGGTTTTGCCCCAATGAGTTACACGACGGGTGCCACTAGTGGGGCAGGAGTTGACCACCCTTCTGTAGCACCTGAACTCACCCTGGTTTTTGTAGGGTTGTGTTACTCCAGCTTTAGTTTTCAGTGTAGTGTCGTGTGTTCTTGTGTTTCGTTAATTTTGTTGGCCATGGTCTTGTCTGTCTTCCGACTTAATTTCTGTCTGCCCCTTTGGTATCTTCGACTGCTTTTCACAGTTGCTAATGAGCGTGGTGAAAAATATCACGATACCCTTACTTTGATCAAACGTTAAATTTAACTTATTGACTATATTTCAAAAATTCACGTTGGTCAACCAATCTTGTTGTACTATGGGCTCCTGGTGATAGTTAATGGAAAGTGCTAAGTACATACTTATTTTGGTACCATTTTTTGCATTATCTGTTGAAGGTTTTAATGTTGGTTGCAGGTATTTGGAATTTCTATTTGTTTCAGTGTAGACGACCCATGTGAGAGATTTCGAGGCCTTTTCTTATATTCAGTGCTTTGGAATTTTAACAAATACAGCGAATTTCTGTTAAACATTGATAAATTTCATGTCGGACAAGTCTGAAAACTTGGATGGTGAATACACTCGTGGACATGATACAACAGCAGAGTGAGTGGAAATAAACTGAAATAATCAACAGATGTTATATCTAGAAATTACTACAACAAGGATACATCCAAAGAAGGTTGAAATCTTCCATCCTTAAAATTTTATGGTCGCCATCATGAATTATAGTTGATCCATATTTTATCAGTATATCTTAACTAATTATGGACCTGTTACCGGTAATTCAAGAAGTTGACCTCTTCTTGGATTGACGTTAATCCGGATTATAGTTAAAGGATTCCACGACTTGTTTTGCGCTCAGGACAGGTGTTGTTAACCCTTCAAAAGCACCCCATTCTACTCCTGTTTTATAAAGCCTTTCTCCTGTTGTTTTATCTTTTAGTTTGTGTCAAATTTGTCTTGTCTCCTTGCACTATGCAATTTTGTCTCTCACATTGGTATTAAAACTGGACTTAAACAAACTGGTAATAATTTTTAACCGATGTTGTTTTCATTTATGGTATATTGGATTTGTATTCCTTGATCATTTAAGGAAGTAGAAATAGATATGTATTTGGTTTATTAAATATTATGTAATTTTGATATAAAAATAAAACAGATGGCAAACACGATATTCACAATAACTAATAGATGTAACAGATAGATAATTATGTTACTTTTATGCGTACCGTTGTTACCTTTAAGGATGTTCGCTGCTGATATTAAAAATAACAAGATTTTCAAAAGCTTACGATGGCTTTTAAGATCTTTAACATTTAAACAAAATAAGCAGAAAAAAGATGGGTCAGTGTAATCGTTTTTGAGATGAAAGCTTTTGAAAATTTTGCGAACCAGGATTTCTCTTGATTTTTCATATATTTTCCTTGTAGGTTCTGTCCATTTAAACACAAGTAGATATAACACGAATTTCATAAAAACTTCTCAGATTGCATTTCTAAGTGTGTTTTAAGTGGAATTATGAAAAGAATAGTGGGCGTCACTGGGAAAAATATTTATGCTATAAAATGGATAAAACTAGAGGAGTTTGAAAATCTGACAAAAATAGCTAAACATGAGCAGCAAACATCCTTAAAATTTATTTTCTTTGCATCAATAAAAAGGGCTGTAAATTATATGCGTTTTTTTTCAGATTGGACCAAAGTCTTCATAATCGTATAATTTTGCACTTGCTAATGCGTGTGTAGCAACAAAATAATAAACTATGACTCTATTCCTTTCAAGACTAATTGGCGGAGACATTTAGACCAAGGTTGTAAAAATCAATTTGATATAATAATAAGTAGCTTTTTTCAAGCCGAATATGTGAAATTATTCAGAAGTAATTTTCCAAAATTATTTTACTATGCATTTATATTAACTATATGAATAGCACGCTTTTTGCAAATTTCCTATAGTTTTGGTCAAATTAAAAGTCATTTTCTGTTGCGAAAGTAGTGTATATCTCATTAACTCATGAAATATGTTATATATTTCCTAAAGCTAAGTTTAAAAAAGTTAACCAATGTTAAATAAATATGGTGAATTTTGATCTGTTATATACGCTTGTCGATACCTCTGCTGGTGGAACATTGGTCCCTGAGGGTATTCACCAGCCCAGTTGTCAGACTTGTCTGACATAAAATTTATCGAACAATGTTTTACAGAAATTTGCTGATGATGAGAGGTTACCCCATGAAATGTCCATACAGCATACCTAAATTTTCCATATTTATTTAACATTGGTAATTTTGTACCTTAAACAGCTGATGTTTTATTCATTTCCGTTTTAGATAACTGTTTCATGCCGAGATCTACGTATTACCAGGCTATATGTATGCCGTTTGGATTCAATCTAACATCTTTTCCAAACTACATGGGACATTCATCAGAAACTGAAACTGATTTATTTATAAGCTATTTCGTATCTGTCGGCGTGCAAAACTGTGTTGGGATGGATATGAATTCGATATCTGTAACAGCATGTTCTATTCTGGCACCAATGTGTGTACATGGAAGCAATGTGCCACCATGTCAAGAAGCTTGTCTTGGTATGTATAAAAATTGTAATGATAGTAATAAACAGTATTATTGTAGAGCAACGTAACGTAACCAAACGTTAGCTTGCAATATTCCACGATATTGCATGCAGTGCACTATTGCTCTGAAAAAGCGATGTCATTGATGTTGAAAATTGATGTTTTTAGCATTTTAACGGATTTGCTATAAAATAAAAGGGTTATTGCACGAATATTGATGAATATTATCCCTCGTAGAATATTAATTGCACTCGCAAGCTCGTGCAATTTAATATTCTACTCGGGACAATATTCACAAATATTCGTGCAATAACCCTACATTATCATAATGACATTATAATCCTTGTAAAATAATGCAATACAAATAATTTTAGGGGAAATTATCATTTACATCGGCTACTAAATTAATGTTATAGTTAAGGTTTAATTATGAAATGACGTCTGTTTATGTAGGTATTTGATAAAAAGGATACCTCATCTTCATTAATATTTAAGGAAAACAAATTTTAATTTAGAACATTTGTTCGTTAGCTGTTCCCAGGGAGTTTTTAACGAAAATTTTAATACATGATCACTTTTGTGGGCGGATCCAAAAAATCATGTTTAACTACATGTAAAATGCGTCTGTCCATAGTCAGAAGTTGTCCTTTACATTTGTGTTTATATATAAAACAATTAGACAATGTTTGCCTAATTTTACTTACACACATTTTATTTTTATTGGGGGGATCTAGAGCTCGTTCGCCCTGGTTGAAGGCCTTGTGTAGTCCCCTAGAAGGACCTCAAGATTCAACCAGTTCTTATGTTCCTAACGAAGACGGAGTATGGTCAACTTCAAAATTACCTTATATATTCTCATTTTTTAAATTATGGAATAAAAACTGATAGGTTGATTTTGGTACAAAAGAATACCTGTCCTTTTTATTCTCTCTGGGATTCGACGTGTTTTTAACAAAATATTTGTGCATTCCAATCATGGCGAGGGACAGAAAATGCTTACCCCACCGGAACTTCTGGCCTTGCCCTGTTTTGTAAAGTATTTAATAGAGTCAGAGCATCTGTTTGTTTTTCGTTTCGCCTTTGAGGATTACTTCGACTCACAGTTAATTAAGTCATGTTACCGGCCGTAACTCATTGTAACTTAGAGGTGAAGCTATAGCTAGATCCTATTCTCAGATTGATTGATTGTTGGATGCTTAACGTCCCGGGGTAAAGATTTCAAGACTGTTGCGTTCTGCCTTCGATTTATTGTATTAAGTTAGCCTGTAATCTTTTATTCTGTGCTTGTGTACTATAGTCAACATTTGAATAGATCATGTAGATTGATTCATTTGTTATCAGCGATTCTTAACTAATAAGGCCATGTTACCCGTAACTAAGAAGTGATCCTATTCTCAGATTGATTAATTTGTTGTTGGATGCTTAAAGCCCAGTGTCAAATATTTCCTGCATTTTCAGTACGAGAGCCATTTCGTTCGTCAGCAGAGCTCGAGGTCAAAAGGTTGAAACGAGTTAATGATCTTTGGACGAACTCTAAATGATTAACCAAAATACAAAATTCTCATTTTTGTATAAGTATGATTAGTTTTGATTTGCTTTATTCAACTTCAAGTAGTAACCCCTGATAATAGCATTAAAAGCAAAACATAGGAATTCCGAGTTCCAAATACAGTAAGATGAGGTCCACACAAAAATAGGAATAGGAAGCCAAATCCAGCAGAAGGGACAACTTTGTCATTATATCAAATCTTAATACTCGTATCGTCATTATTATTGTTATGAACACATTTGAAATCATCTTCGTCAAATTATACCAACGCAAACACAATTTGCGGGTATATAGACATTACCATGTCTGTTTGTCTGTCTGTCCGCATACTTTGTAAGCGCATCTCCTCTTGAATCGTTCAATGGATTTAAATAAAACTTGATATGAACATAAGACACAATATGTTGATTTGCATATAAAAAATAAATTCATCCCGGCTCATACTAAGGACAGATAATCGATGGGGAAGGGGAAGTATCTTTTGTGAGTTTTGCTCACAGTATGTCTTGTTTTATTTCAGAACTTGCCAGCAGTTGTAGCCTATCCAATATAACTGGTTTTGAAAACATCTACAATATCTGTAACACTTTCCCATCGTACAATGACAGACTATCTCAGTGTATTCACTACAGTGGTGAGTATATTAAGAACTTTTAAACCGTTTTAGACGTTTTTTGCCTATTTATCTTTTAACAATCTTTCTTTAATCTGTGGAGAAAACGCCAAAAATATTTCGAAATGTTTACACTTTACCACTTTAAATCCTGTTCCTTCCCTTGGTTTGCATCAAAGTTATATAATATTTATATCTATATAAATATATTGACATTTTATTCCGTGTATATTTTACTGTTTTTAACTTATTTTACATGCTTTATACGTTTTAATAACCTTGCATTATCCTAAATTTCAAATATATTTGTCAGATTTTGTCTTATCAACATTGTATATATGTAGAATATTTAGGATCTCACAAGAGACTTATACTGTAAATTCAGAAATTTTTGCGATGTTTTTATTATTGCGAAAATTGCGACAGGGTTAGAATCGCAATAATAAAAACTCGCATTACTGATTTCTTCCTTAGTATTCCACTACAAGTTTTAAGAATTCGCAAAAATATAACTCACATTATCGCCTAAAATTAACAAATCGCAATAATAATGCACGCAATAATTTCCGAATTTACAGTAATCAATTAATAGAAAAATACGAAAATATTATAAATCTTTTAATTTAAGTCTATCTGGTAGTTCGTGTAATTCCCCATCAATCAAACCAATTGCAGCCCAATAAAATCAAATTGAGAACAAAGTATTCCTCACTAGGGGAAAAAACGCTAATGTAACAATATCTGTCGTTGTAATGATAAAGCGGTTGAATGTGAGAGCTGAAACCAATGGCTCAATTACGCCTGCCAACTATTGCCGGACAACAAACAAGAACAACAATATTGGAAGTGACCTGACATTCCATTATTGTAATACATGTAGCTGTAAATTTTTAAAATCTGTACAGTTAGACTAACGTGGAAACACATCTTATAATGCTTTCACTCAAAACCTTGTTCCTGAAAGTACAGCCTGTAATGGACGAAACAACATTGCCAATCTCCGAAGCAAAGTCCTGTTACTTCCAGTGTCACTGGTGCCAGGCCTCTAATCACGGCCAAATCACAAATACTTGATTGTGACGCAATAATGTCTAGATTTAAAAACTATTTGACGTAGCAATTCAAGCAAACAATAGGGTACCATGTAATACAGAGATGATGTGGTATGACGTAGGAAATGATCCATCAACCTCTGGGTAGGAGATACGGGCCCGTACACAGGGGGGGGTGCAGGGGTGCGGTCCCCCCTTTGAAAACCAACAAGCACTATTAAACTCGTGGTTTTGATGCAATTGTGACTATTAAAGTCGAGATTTTTTTGGGGACTTTTTATTTATTTTAGACTTTGGCGGCCCCCAGACCCCCGGCTTTCAGGTTAGCACCCCTCTTTAGAAAATCCTGTGTACGGGCCTGTTCAACATTGCGTACCAAGGTTAGCTGGCATAACCGACACACATTTTCTCAACGCCAGTATCTATTAATCCACTTCGGGCTTGTTCTACTCATATTCTAGAAATCAACACTAAAATTTGGAGTTAAACAGAAAAAAAAGCTGTTAAAATCCAAAAGAAACGTCAATGTGCAAGCATGATGCTAAAATAATTTATTCATTAAAAGGGAAATAGTAAAAAATATGGCCATCAATAGTAAATTAGAGCAAGATTAAAATACATGTAACTTGCTTAAACAGGAAAAAAGCCAATAATTCATAAACATGAATCGTCGTCTCATTATACTGAAACAAACTCTAAACCACAGGATATTGAGAAACGTGTCTGAGGATTTTGAAATACTCAAACAAGAAAGTAGAATTTCAACTATACCTGACACACTTATTGGCTTTAAAAAATTGGATGTAAGCAGACCAAGGACAGAAGGAACTAGAAACAATAAACGGGAAATGCGGAAAACAATCATTTTATAAATCATTCTTGTTCAAATGCATGACATCCTCAGTGCTGAACCTGAAATGCGTACAGATGATACCTGGGTCGACAGACTCCTTCTAACAAATCTTTCTTTTTAGAATACTTCAATACCCAAAATATCTATGACTTAAACATTCACCGCAAAAGAAGGCAATGCTTATGCCTAAGATAGAGGCAAGAGTCTCATCTATTAGTCTTCTATCATGTCTAGTCGAGATAATATAAACCAAAATACCCGAGTTCCAATATGAAATTAAATTACAATCACCGATCCAGTTTTCTTTTAAATATAGTAACGGAAAAACTAAATTTAGACAGAAGTTATACCCTTATCTGTTCAATTCAGAGCCGCTTACAACAAAGACTTGCTTGCCCTTCCAGAGCATCTGAATTCACCTTGGTTTTTGTAGGGTTCGTGTTGCTCCAGCTTTGGTTTTCAGTGTAGTGTTGTTGTTCTATGTTTGTCTTTCGTGTCATTTTGTGGGCCATGGTCTTGTCTGTCTTCCGACTTAACGATTTCTGTCTGCCCCTTTGGTATCTTCGAATTCTTTTTTCAATCAAGATGAAATACACATGTAAGATTAAGTCATCACTCTGAAAGTTTTCTAATGGGCATCATGATTTGGTTAAACATGATGAAAAATTCATTGTATATAAATGACAATGGATATCTTTTCACTGTCCATGAAATAGATCCGTTTCTATACCGGTTGTGTAGGGTTGTGACCAACGTCAATTCACAGGCACTAGACGTTATATCAATATAATAAAGAGAGTCAACGGGAAGAAAATAGCCTGTGATCGATTGTGACTAAACACCAGTTTTGACTATTGAGTAACACGACGGCAGACACTACTGGAGCAGAAGTTGCTCACCCTTCCGGAAAAACAGAACTTACGTTAGTTCAGTAGTTTTTGTAGGGTTCGTGTTACTCCAGTAGTTTTTTAATGTAGTGTTGTGTACTATGTTTTCTTCGTTGCATTTTGCTGGCGACTGTCTTATCTGTCTTCTGACTTTTCTGTCTGCCCATTTGTTATCTCCGAATTCTTTACTGATGGTGTCAATATACTAAATCAAACAATCAGATTTAGAACATACGCAAAAATTGCGCAAATCAACACAAAATATTCTTACTCGATTTACTACCACATTAAAATTCTCTCATTAATTGGTTCGTCTTGACTTCTACTAAAAGATAATTTTATTAAGAACAATTTGAATCTAAGTTTGTTCATTTCTGATAATGTGGGAAGAAGTTATAGCCCTTTGAATACACGGCCTTTATGAAGGGATTTCCTGGAAGTCAAAATGCTACTTTTAGATAGGGGTTTCCCCTAGGGCAACGGCATTTCACTACAAGGTTTTAAATGTCAATTGACATTAATTCTCAGACAATGTACGGCTTACCTTAACGATTCAGAATATATATGGTTTTGGTCAAGTTAAACTTAAGGTAAAATGGCTAGACAAATTTGAAAAATCAAAAATTTGGTTGAAATTTTAAGGAATGTATTTAGTATATTGACACCTTATTCCACTTGTGGCCCTCACCCTTATTGTGAATATAAAACTTCATACTGTTCAAAGCTACAGAAAATGATCCCTCATTTATGACTCAGTTAGCTTAGTTTAGCATATATATACATCTGACGTTAGTTGCCTTAATGATATTTTACACGGTTTAGAATTAAAGTCACCTTTTTCACGTGAGCGATTACAGGCTTTATAAAGCTGTAAAACCAAATTATATCTTATATATTTTTAAAAGTAAACTTTTTCTTACTCCTGCTGATTTAATGGTGATAAAAGATTACATTCATATAAATCTCTAACGCTGCAAGACGGGCAAAACGGAGACGTTTGGAAATATTGTAACTGCATGAAAGGAGCCAAAGTATTGCATATCCACTGTCAAGAGGGTAATATTTACAATAGGAAATTGGAAATTATTTCATATTTTGGATATTCATTGACAGTCATGTCACAGACAAAACGCTACTGACGTCCTGTTGACAGTGCTCCTAGCAGACGGAGGATATTTATGCAGATACAAAGAAATCATTGATTTCCATTCCCTGAATTAATATTTGAAACAGGCGATGCTTATGTTCGAGGAAAGATATAGATCGATCGACCTATCTTATCCAAAGTTGTTTTATTTCGAGACATACCAAAAACAAATTCCATTCAATTTTGGGTACTACAATGGTCGTCCAGAAAAAAAACAAATATAAGACAAAGGACAGCTTAGGCCAAAGAAAATTGCAGGGCTGTCAAGTTTTGAAAAGTGAAATGAGTGAGATATCTCGGAGAAACACTTGCGAAGCAAGTGTCCCACCCATCGAAGCCCAGATGCGTGAGTCTCACGAGAATTGCGTGAGACTTGACAGGCCTGGTTCTCGGGATTTTTCCTATCGACAATCATCAAATCCGAAGACAAATTGGAAGGTGACAAATTAAGTCTGCAAGAACCAGATAAATAGAGAATTATGACGAAAAACGTCGACATAACTTTGTCTTTTTGTATTTTTTTTTACACTTTTGGCTTTGCGTGAGATATTTTCCCTTTTGCGTGATTCCGTGAGATTAAGCCCAGATGCGTGAGTCTCACGAGAATTGCGTGAGACTTGACAGGCCTGGAATTTGGGTTAATATTCAAAATTCCGATTTGAACGGTACAGTACCAAGACAGAACGTCATAAACATAGCGTCATGGTGCAGTCCTTGGACGTCACACAATAGGAAACGGCCTCTTGTAAACAAGTCATCACCAGATGGCGTTTTTTTACTTCAACTTCACCTTAAGTAAAATATTCTTAAGATAAAGGTTTGAAATTTCCAAAAAGCCATTCTATGGAGTAAAGACAGTACTCTATTGATATAACAATAAATGAGTATTTAAAAAACGACAAACCGACTGCTTTATCTACAACATACTTATCAGCGACCCGAGGTTTAATCTGCTATGAGAAGAATGGAGCTAGGACCAGGTAAATTTTTCATGATAGCTAACTACGATTGTATTTAGCCATCAACTCTCTAAATTTCCTGGCTGTAGACTTGATCTCAATTGTATCAACTCTATAGTTTTGACCAAACATTAACAATATATATGTCGGTGTATTTGACGATTATTATAAGAGAAGGGTGGGTAGAATAGATATTCTCATGATAATATCAAATTAAAATAAACTAATGCGTCAGGTTTGAATACGAATTAAACACTCACGCAGTAAATATTACACAACAAAGTAAAAACATTAAAAGTTATGAAATAAAACAACAGCATATATTTGTACATTTGTAGATAAAAACTATTTGAAACAAGATTTTAACTTTATTTAAAAACAGATTGCCTACAACATCGAAATTTTTTGTCGCAATTCAGTTGCATATGAAACATAACAGAATTGTAAAATAAGGCAAATAAATACGTCTTCAGTTTTGTCGTGAACTGTAGCATAAGCTGCTGTGACTAAGGGCAACAGAGGAGCAAAAACCGAAAAAGCCCAGAGTACATTGGCTCGACAAGAAACATACTAATGAAAAATGATATTGCTTTTATTATTCTGAATTTTAACAGGTAAAAATTAAACTTCAAACGGCATTAAAATTAATCAACTGAACGTTTTTATAGCCAGATTTATCATTCTGACGGAGATTAATTTTGGTTAAATTGATTGTTCTGGAATCACTAGCTGGAATATCTAATCCTGTTTAATGACACATTTGGTGTGGAAAACGTTTATCAAAATCATAAAAATATCAAAATTTAGAAGATAAATTTTAATTTGAAAAACATGCTATAAAATATTTTATATAAACAATTATTTCAAAATTGTATCTTACGACAGGGACAACGAATACGAATATCTACAATATTTTTGCATTTTTTGTAGAAAATCTTCCAGATATTTTTTGACACTCTGGCCAATCAATAATAACAGGCGTGTACTTTCTACTGATGTATAATTTCCCCCTCCCAGAAGGTTGGCCGGGGGTAGAATAGGCACAAGCACTCTGTCCCGGGGCACTGGACCCCTGGTAGGCACCCGGAGTATAATAGGAGCCAAAACTGTGACCGCCATGTTTG
>JARWCS010353567.1:0-10958 GCA_034783895.1 Geukensia demissa
CAACACTACACTGAAAACTAAAGCTGGAGTAACACGAACCCTACAAAAACCAGGGTGAGTTCAGGTGCTCCGGATGGTGAGCAACTCCTGCTACACTGGTGGCACCCGTCGTGTTACTCAGTAGTCAAAGCCGATGTAAAGTTAGGCAAAGTATGAAATATTACTACCTGTGTGGAACCCAATTAAAAGGCAATATTTTGATTAAATATTTTTTAAACAGTTTCATTAAAGAAGAATTCTTTAGAAACTAAAAATATTAATCTTGAATTTTTTTTATTATGTTGTATTTAAAATTGCTACTGATGAGAGGTTTATCCTTGAAATGTATATATAGCATACCTATATTCTCTATTTTTGTTTACCTTTGGTACTTTTGTATTTTGTAAAACTTTGTGGCTGTTCAAGTGTTAAGGTCAACTTAAAATATTCATGCGAGAGATCAAATTTTCATCTAATTTTCAGTCTGTCAATTTATTCAGTCTGCTCAAATGTTATCTTACCCAAGTGTTCAATCGAGGAATAATAGAGGACTTATAATAATTTTCAGTTAATTGTTTATTTGACCTTATGTTGAATTCTTTGGGAGATTTGTTTCATCCTTCGCACACCAATAACGATTTTCTTTACTTAAGTCAAAAAAGTGACTGTTTGGTTGCGTTTATTTCCACACTACCTGAATACATTACATGTATTTGGAGGAAGCTTTGAACAAAGGGCAGTCACAGGACACAACAAACTTGACAATAAATAGACATTGACAAATTGCAACGTAAAATCCAACACATACACTAAAAGTGGAGCATATTCAAGTAGACCACGGACAAAAGATGAAAATGACAGGAAGAAGTTGGAAACATTCGCAAAACTACTCTACCAAATACATCTGTCGCAGACTTCAGTTTTAACCTTTTGACTTTATTATTAGATATTTTAAATTATCATTAAATTAAAAGTTATATAAAAAATGTAGGCAGCATGTTCCTAAACTTTACATATATCTTCTGTTTATCTAATTCTTTTGTTTTCGTTTTGCCATTCTGAGTTCTTCGAGTTGCAAACCCATTTTGAGTAATGCATAAACGTACGATTTTAAAACTGTTGTTAATTGTTCATTGGCAAATTGGATGCAACATTTTATAATTAATATAAAGTCAGAAATAAAATATGTAAAAGCCTCAGAGCAATGAGGGTTGCGTTTTAAAACCTTTTTGAAATGCATTAGGTTATCAAAAGATAACCATACACTAATGCGCCCCTATGGTGGCGGCCTACCATATGATTACCAAAACGTAACCACAGAAATATGTCTGATTGCATCCTTTGAGTAATGGATAGTATTTAGTTTGATACATGTGTTACTTTACTGCATAATTTTGCTGTAAGAATCAGGCAAATGACGTTAATAAAAAACATCTTTAAAATTCTAAAGCATGGAAAATAAATAAAAGCCTTGAATAGTATTGTACAAAGTAACTCTTCCTGTCGTCGGATCAGGCTTCCCATTTCAATTTGTTTGTATTTGAATGCTTCTTTTAAAAAGTTTGGATCTTGGAATTTATATGATTTGGTTGTAATGCTACTGATCAGAAGTTACTTCTTGAAATGTACATGTAGAATACCACAATTCTCCATATATATTCAACAATGGTAATTGTGTTTACCACTGGATCGATGCCTCTGCTGGTGGACCAGAGGTCCCAGAGGGTATTTAGCAGCCCAGTTGTCCGACTTGTCTGACATGAAATTTGTCAAACAATGTGTTACTGAAATTTGCTGCATTTGTTAACATTATAAAGCACTAAAAATACTGTAAGGCCTCGAAAAGCATTGTACTTAGTTGTCCCTGTCGTCGGATTTTCGATTTGTTCGGGTTTTAGTGCATCTTTTGCTTAGTTCCGATCTTTGACTTCCTATGTTTTGGTTTTAATGCTAGTAATGGGAGGTTTCTCCTTGAAATGTACATACAGCAGACCAAAATTGTTAATGTTGTATTTTATCCTCGCAGAAAACGTGAATTAATATTATTAAACGAAGCTTATTTCCTAAAATAGCAAATTAATCTAAATGTATGTTTGGGTACAGTTTTCTTCGTTGCGAAATATAATCACATCTTACATGTTGTAATACGTTTTCACCCATAATATCACATTTTCATTGGACCATTTGTTATTAAAATCTTGACAAAAACCTATTCTTCGGTGTTTCTCTATTTCCAACCACGTTTATCAAGCATGATTTTTACTCTTACTAATACTGATCGAGGTCAACATTAAGCAGAATACCCAAAATGCATTTTATTTTATACATTAGGACTTCCGCGACCAATGTAATTACGTAATCCTCGTGGAATTTCCTACATTTCCTCTTATCCTCTTAATAATCTGAAATAGACTTGCTTGGTCTGCAATTTTATTGATCTCGTTATGTAAAAGTAATTTACAAGGGTCTTTATTTTAAAAAGTTTTGGAAAAATTCTTTAATATCAGAGAATTTAATGCTTCAATAAAACAAATTGTCTGATATTTTGTAATAAAGCGGAAGCCAAATGGGATGCACAGCGACAATAAAGATATATGCATCGTTTTTGAAAATAAAGCAATGAAAATAATTATCGAAATGCTTGTTGATGAATTGAATGAAATTGAAGCCTTAACATTATAACAAATTAAAAATTTTGACTTTATGTATAATCAACAGATAAACTTGTGGAAATATCTAAGTATCTTAACGTAGATATCATAATGTTTAATTCTTGTCGATTTGGCAAGTAATAATATTTTTACCGATTGATGAAACTAAAAAAGCCAAAATGTTTGCGCTTATATGACCAAAGTCAATCTTACAATGCATTTGTAACTGCTAATATCGAGAAAGAAGAGAGTGTAATCAATAGCTTTTCAATGGATATTTGTTCCGAATAAGTTAATGTGCTAACTGTTTGAGATTTAATTCCATATGTCATGTTTCATAGACATATGCAGTATTTGGTTTTTTTTTTTCTCGACGAAGTGCAACGCTGGATTTCGCTTCATATTTCATTTAAGTCTTAATTTTTAATGTGCACACGAGAAAACCGGACCAATTTGGAAACACAATAAGAGGGGCTAAAGAAACGTCCTTGTCGAGGAGAGAAAGATTTACGATTCAACCCCGTCCGTCTTTTCGGTAGGGTCTGCATTTATCATGGTTTTGTATTTGTATTTCTTTTACATGTATATGTGTTACATACCGTCCTGTTTATGTTCTGTGAGATTACCGTGTCTATTTAATTTCTCCTTTTGTCTCGCCCGTCCCTGTTTTGCTTCCTTCGTCTAATCAGTGAATGGAATAAAGTGCTATAAAAAGTAGGATATCTTTTCATGATATATTAATAGTTAAATGAGAAATGAGTTGCTGTCTTTCCGGCATTTCTTCTTTTTATTTCTTTATTAAAAATTTGTGCAGAGTTATCCATTTTTAAGTAGTTTGTGGAAGAGTGAAATATTTTAGCTTGGGGTATATGCTTGTTTACTTCATATTAAAGAGTATGTGTTTGACGGATTCCTTAGCCTGTGCCTTTATAACAATTTACAGTCCATAAACACTTTGTCATAAATATTGAACATTTTATGAGTCAAAAATTCAATTTTGGAGACTTGCATGCAAAACTATAAGCCATAATGCAAACAATCTTTACGCAGTTTTATTATTTTACCTCAAGCTTTAAACCTTTATAGATCACTGTAGCCTATCACCTCTACGGCGCGAGTTCGCATCTGAGATTGTACCATACATAAACGGGTTGCGTTTAACTTGCATCGTAGGTGATACGGTTTGTCTGTTACCTTCTCTCCGGGTACTCAGGCTTCCTCCACCAGTAAAACTGACCGCCGCGATATGACTGAAATAATGTTGAAAGTGTGGTTAAACCCCAGTCAAAAAATAAAAACACACATCAAAATTTGATTACATTATTTTTTCGTTCTAAACTTTGTGGATGTTTACGAATAATAAGTGTTTCATTGAAGTTGTAAAATCGGTAACAGTGAAATGTTTTTGTTTTTGATTTTTTGATTTAGCCACAATACTGTAATTTAAGGTAAATAATGAATGTTAGATGAATTCAAAATCTTGCGAATGAAGATTTAGTTTTGTGAAGAGAAACCATTCATTAGAATAACTCTTATATGTCCAATGTAGAATACCCATGTGAGAGTTCAAAATTTCATAGTTCAAAGATACAAGATAAATTTGAAACAAACCAAAAGATAAAACGAAAACAAAAGGAACAAGGGCTTTAAATCCACAAACTGCTGTAAGTGTTTAACAATTTAATCAGGTAACGTACTTAAGTTAAGCCTACAACAATGTTCATTTGGGAAGCTAATAAATTAAGTGGTCAATGTCTTGCTTTTAGCCGTCGCTTATTGGGTGAATGTTCGGTTTACCTTGATAAAGTCCAATATCAATAAATTACAAACTCTTCAAGGAATTTCCTCCATTCACCCACATCATGTTGCGTCCAGTTGATTAGAATAATCGTTCTTTATTGATCAATTTCTGTGGTTTTTGCGAGATACTGACCTTCTTCTGGATTAGAAAATGACTATGTAGGAATTCTGCTAGAGTAATCACATCTGAATACAGAGAAATTATTTATGAAAATACTTCATACGTCAACAAACTCAGTAATACACAATACAGGGAAGCCAGACTGAAATAATGTTTGGAAAACAATATCAAGAACTGTTAATTAGCTGAATAAGAAACAAATATCAACACTCATTAAGTGTGGACATCGCATGTATCGGATGTGAAATGTTGGCTTCTTTTGAATGTCCCTGTATTAAAAATAATGCTTACACATGTATAAGATGTTCAGGAACGAAAATTTAAAAAAGACTTACTCAATTAAAAAATAGGTCTGAGGACGGACATGCAATCTTTTGGTCCGTAGTTGCTGCCTTCGACAAGAGGCTGAAACCAACAGTTTTCTTTTTTGAAGGCCAAGTAAAAAATCTATTCTTTAGGGACCTAGTTTATAACCGAATAAATATACAGAATGGACTAAACTGTTCGCTACCCATGTTTTATCCCTTATAAATATTTGATATAAAACTTCATTTTTTCAAACAGAATTATAGTGAAAGATTGCCCTAAACTTTAAATGGCTAAACAGAAGAAATCTTTTAGAAATTATTCTTTCATTCTAATCTAGATGACAAAATTATAAAATGCTGTCGGTTACGAAAGAAACTTTGATTTAGAAAGTTACATCACCGCATCTTATACTTTTAAATTTTAAGTAAATTGTAAGTAAAAAAGTAAGTGGCATTCAAATATCAATAAGCATAAAATAATATTTAAGAATATCAGAAAAAACAATAGAAAAAATTTACAATAAATGTTTTCATGTAATTTCGTCTAAAATTAATTCAAAACAACTTTCGAAAGTTTATTTGCAATATATAATTAAACTTTTGGGTGACGCACAATTATGTTCATTAGCACAGTAAGTCACACATTATAAACGACCAATCAAATTTAAGGAGTGTTTAATAGTGAATTGTCGGAACAATTGTTGATGGTCAACAGTAAACAGGAAGTGCTTAAATGAAAAAGAGTACAAAATCTAATGTCGAATTATATATTTATGAAGCATGCATTTGAAGAGTGAGAAGAATATATAGGTATAAAAAAGTGTCTTTCATGTTTTTCTTTTTTTTTTTTCGGTACTGATTTGTACAAAAAGGTCATCTTATTTCTATGACGTTTACAAGTTTTTGAAATATAAGTAAACCAATGTTAAATGAATACGGGGATTGTTATATAAATTGACATTGGAACGAGTAGCTTCTCATCAGTAGCCCTAGAACCAAAATACAGGAAGTCCAAGATTCAAACATAGTAAAAGAAGTACTCAAATCCAAACTAATCAAAATTGGAAGCCAAATACGACCGTTTCGACAACGATGTTTTTGCAATCAAATTTCTTTTTGGTAAAATTTAACGTGAATGTGTTTTTCAGGTTTTGCATCAAGGACTTGTTTAGGCAATGGACAATGGTATTTTCACCCAGTTCTTAACAAAACGTGGACCAACTACTCCGGCTGTGTCGATAATTCATCAGATCAGACAGCACGAGTGCCACCTATCATTCAGGTAATTTTGATAACACTACACTAGTTTACACACAGGATCAAATGCATTTAAATTGTTTGAACTGTATATAAAGGTGTAACTGTTTCTTCATTTTGTCATGTTTGGGTGGTCTAATGCATTACCGTGCCTAAAATAAATTTAAAATTCAGACAAACTTTAAGATTTAAAGCTTAATACCTGAATTATCAAATTTATATATTTTATAAATTTTTTGCTGTTTCGGATACTCACCTATAAAGACTGTCGCCATATCCTAATTGTTGGCTGTCCTCTTTACCGTTTATTTAGACTTGGATGTAAGTTTTTTCAATACTGCCTGTCCCAGTCGTTCATGCAAGGTTTTTTCTTCAAAAGCATAATCTAAAACGAAATCTTGACCAGTGGCCTTTAGGAATATGTAAGTTGTGGTTGTATCAGCCTAATCCAATCACACAATCAATTTCCTTCATACAAATTCTTTAAATTCTTGTGTTCCATGTTCATTTCGCTATTTCTATTTACAATGAAGACGTCATTGCCTTAACATATAAATAAGATTGCAAGCATTTCCCGTGATTAGTTTCTATAACTTTAACGTGCACGTTTTAATTGACACGTAGAAGTCTATTTTGAAAATGTTGGTAGTGTTTTATCGTTTTCATTGGTTTGAGTGTGCCTTGTCTAGGTATTATGCATTTAGGATCTCATACATAGGTATTATACCCTGTATATTTTAATCAAGATACGTTATTGTATATTTCTGTCTGCTTGTAATATTAGACATATTGATGGTCATAGGCGTATATTCATCATTTAGATATTAATTTTTTAAGAAAGCCTTATCAGTATAAATATTAGAACATTTTTATGGTTTTCAGAAGCATTTACCTCATATTCAGCTCCTGTACAATGTCGGCTATGGCATATCTTTGGTGTCATTAGTGGTTGCAGTGGTCCTGATGATATACTTCAGGTAAAAAGGGTTATCTAGAAAGACATTGCATTACAGCAACACCCTTGCAGCTGTATTATGAGTTTAAACACTGAAGTTTTGTCTCGTTGATTGGTTCTATATAATTCAATTGCACTGCCAGAACGTCTCTTCGTTATATAAAGATTAGTGCGTTGAGGTTAAAAACATATTCTGTAGAAAACATATTTCTTTCTAATTATAGAAATAAAGGCTATGGAATAAATATCGGAAATACGGCGACCGATTTCTTATTAAGATTTATAACAAATTAGTCCGCAGACAAAGCGCTTTTATGTATCAACCTTCATCGGGTACGCTAGGGGCAAAAGCCTATGTTATTTTTTTTTCTTTAAAATTTTAAGTTTTATGTAACAGCTTTCTGAGAGTTTCCCACTGTTATTTCTCTGGTCTTATCTATACACCTTAACTCTTGTATGTCCCAAACCAACCATGTTTTGAATGTTTTTCTTTTATTTGAAAGTCTGCTGTTTTTCATTTTGTTAATTTTTCTGTTATAATTCGGAAATATAAATGTCAGTTCAAAAATGTTACACATGCTTATACAAGTAAAAACCTCAAAGACTTGTCTATAAGAAATGCCCAAACATTTACTGTAAATTTTAATCAATGGTTCAATTTTGTACCAACTAAACGATGAATTATTCAGTGTGATATAAATAGCTTAATGTGTCCGTAATGCAAAATAAAGTTGCTTTTCTACAAGTATAATGAAATCCAGTATTTAAATTATTCCTATACTCTATGTCAGGCTTTTCTGGAGTGTAATTTTTTAGCTTTATAAAATTATTTGTGCGTTTCTGCCTTTGTATTTATTTTTAATCAAAAGAAAGAATTATCCCACATTTAACGGTTTATGTTTTACGCCATGAAATAATGTTTTTCATACTATTATCTGCCCCTGAATTTCTCGAAGGAGATTTAACATTGAGGGTCGGCCGTCTTCGTTTTCGGCGGGAGCGCTTTTGTTTGACCTAGATAAAGTAATTTTTAAAAAAATGCGCACATTTCTTTTGTTCGGATCTTCCCTTGCGATTCTTATAAGACGAATTACTTCTAAATTTCTATTCAGGTGCGCCTCAAACAATTTTTCCATGTTATTTAATCCTCGTTTAATTCCTTATTAATACGCACCGTTGACAATATGTACTCCGGGTCTCGCGCTAGCGCGTGCAACGAACAACTTCCGGCAAACAAATGGCTGACTTTTCAATGTAAAATCCCCGAACAAAACTAAAAATTCGGCGCAGCTTAAAATACGTCTTGATTGCTAAAAAGTACTATTGCAACATACTTGCACTTTTTTCAATCTATAAAATAAACATTATTTTATAAGAATACGGTAGCCCGTTTTTCTTTCATAACATATTTACCCGTTCCAACAATCCCTAACATAGAGTATAATCTATTTCATGCTTATGTACTTGAAAATTTATTCGAGATATAGATCATTTGCATACTTACAATATTATAGCCATATATAAACCAAATATTTTTATCAAACTTACGAGACTAACCAACATGGCCAAAGGAAATAATGTGTATATTATTGTTGGAAACGGTGATTTCTAGACATCTAGATACTGTTATGATAAGTTTTGTTATTTACACTGATTGCGAATAAATCTCTTACTCAATCCAGACATACTTATAGTATAAAATTAAGACTTATACATGGATATTTATGCCACATCTCCTATTTTTATATTATAAAATAAATATTGACAAAAATCACAAACTATATGACAGACAAATGATTATCAGTTATCGAAGGTGTCACAACCTTAGTAACCTGTTATTCGTTTCTAATAGCAAAGATTGTGATATAAGCCATTATATACAACAACCTAAGTCATTGGAGGATTGCAGCGAGTTAAGTGTAAAATGCATATTCTTTCTGCTTTTCAGTAGGAACATCAAGTCACGGTGATGTTAAAAATTCATATATATTTCACATTCGATAAAATAGCCTTACTTTAAACAAAGTCTAGGTAAATGGAATGAAAGCAACAATTTTTAACAAAAAAAATAATTTCAAGGCCCATTATATGGTTTGAATAAATTATTATAATACAAGACGGCAAGAACAACTGGTAGGTTAAATACTGTAAAATTCTTTTAATTTTCAGAAAACTTCATTGCCAAAGAAATACTGTGCATATCAACATGTTCATTTCATTCATCCTTCGATCAATTATCTGTTTCATCAAAGATATCGACATCACACCGGAAGTATATAACACGTACAATGCAGACCAAGAGACATCCTTCGGACAGGTACCTTTACGTGTTTGTGTAAAATATATACAAAAATTGGGAGCTGAATATGTCAGGTTATCACCTCAGTTAATCTATATCTTGTTTTAAATAAAGGATAAAGGAACCCCGAATGAGCAAAATTCAGATTCAATTAGTTGTGAAATCTTTTCAGTTTATGATTAATTATATTTCTGGGGCAACCAATTGAAAACGTCCAATAATTTATCTATTCATAGTTAAGGTCTATCAAATAAAGGTATTTTCATCACAACTTGATGATAAATTTATAGTTTCTTTGTGTAATTCAAATATCAGTTTACACAAGAACTTGAACACTGAAAAGAGAACAATCTTTGACACAAGACGAAATATATCGATAATAGTAGTAAAGATATTTGATATACATATTAATCAGAAAAAGAAAATGCACCCAAAGCCGTGATTTTGTATTGAAATCTAAAATAAAAATAACATTTAAATTGGACTAGAATTCAAAGATACCAAATTGGCAAAAACTACTTAAGTAAGATGACAAATAAGACTATGGTTAACAGACCGAAACGACAGACACATCGCCGCACAAAACACATCACAAAAAGTAAAGTTTTATCATTACATTGACACTTCTATTTAATATTTATTATTGAATGATTCATTATGTATATCAGTGCATACCACAAAAACAATTCAAATGTATAATGTTGTGTTTCAGGCATGGATCTGCAAAATGGTGTATACCATATTTAACTATATTCTTACAGCAAACTTCATGTGGATATTTATAGAAGGACTCTTTTTACACACTTTTGTGTTGTCAACTAAATATAATGTGTCACATAAACTGTACAGAACATTTCTTGTCTTAGGATGGTGTAAGTAAAACCATTTTTTTCTCTTTTGTATCCAAAATAGACTGGGTGAGACAGGCGTCAGACAAGACTATGACCAAATGACCAATGCCTGGGCCAGACTCTGCTTTCATATATCCATTATACTACAACTGGGATCATTGAATCTCTTGAAAGTTTATGAAAACTGTGCCAAATAGTGGAACGATCCAAAAAATATTTGAGGCACGATCCTATTATGATGTCACGATATACATTCGTCACATGCATGTAAACTTTAGTTCAAAAACTAGGCCTTCCCAAGTTCTCTGGGGTTGCCTCACTATGATATAACTTTTATGCCCTTTGTCTTGATTTCGAGTTAATGTGGATCTAGCAAGAATTTATTTTTGGAAAACAAGGTCATTGGTCACTCAGGTTACATATTAAAAAACGACAAACAGAAACAAAACAGTAATTAACAAAACATTACACAGAAAACAAAAGTTTGGGCAAAACGAAACCAACAAATAAAAGACAACCTCAGGTAAACCAATAACGTAATCAGATCCTGCTCCACTATTGTTTCCCGTCGTGGTAATCATAAGAAATACGCCAAAAACGCATAGTAACTAGTACCATGTGTTTATGTCTTCGGTTTAAACTAAGAATGTAAAAGCCGTTTTGATTTGATAAACTTATCTAGTATATTTAATGACACAACCGTTCAAAATCTTATTCCTCCATATTTTGATAACATC
>JARWCS010353587.1:0-10958 GCA_034783895.1 Geukensia demissa
CCGCCCTCGGGGGAGGGGGGGGGGTAAAATGTAAGATGTCGTTTGTGTGTTTTAAGTGTTATTTGTATAACATTCTGTATTTAGGTGACCGATAAAAGGAATTCGAAGATACCAAATGGGCAGACAGAAATCGTCAAGTCGGAAGACAGACAATACAATGGCCAACATAATGAAACGAAAGACAAATATAGAACACACAACATTACACTGAAACTAGAGCTGAATTAACACGAACCCTACGAAAACCAGGGTGAGTTCAGTAGTCAAAGCCGGTGTATAGTCACAACCGGTATAGGAACGGATTTGTATTCGAAATGTTGCTAGACATGGACGGGAAGTTTACAATCGGAAAATCAAAGTCATCTCTCTTGTCACAAAGTTTTGTTCTTAACCCCGTAAGAACATATCTTTCTGTTTCTGTAATATCTTTGTAGTATTAATGTTAGATTCTCCATATCAACAAAAGTCAGTGTACATGTACAGCAAAGAAATTTGAGTTTTGTTCAACCAAGATTTTTTTTAATCAAATTTGAATAGTTTTATTAGATTTTAATTCGTGATTCTACTCATAATTCTTCTAATTATCATAAAAGATCATGTTCTTTTTGTAGATGTAAGTGATGAACTTTCTATTATCAAGGCATGTACTAAAAATTCATCGTGTCAATTGCAAATCAAAGAACATTCACATTCCGTCCCATGTGACCAAACCGGAAGTAGTTGTATATGTACAACTTGCTGCAATGACGACGCTTGTAATTTAAACCATGCACCCAAATTTGTTTGTAAATATATGATGTACATTCTTATAACAGTTTATAAAAATATAACATATTAGTCTATTTAAAGTTATTGCTTTTTGAGAGTATGTTGAATTGGTGCATATAATTCCAGAAAAAGGATAGATATCCATACCATAAAGCAGGCTTTAAACTGAGAGAAAAGGACAGAGTATTGACAAACTAGTTTTTACTATTCAAAATCATGCTGCTAATAAAGTTTTATTTGCTAATGATAACAATTAGAAAGTATCCGTAGGTATTTTTTAAAACTATTTTGGTGTGTTTTTCCCAGCAATTCAGCTTTATATATATATTTCCAATTATTTGGTTGGCAATCAGCAGTACAGGCGAAGTTTACGACATAATTTGGTCTGCTGATTTTAATTAATAACAGCAGTTATTTGCATTTTATTCTGTCAAACACTCAAAATGTGTAGTTCCATCTCAATTTAAGTCCAGTTTAGAATACCCATGTGAGAGACTATAAACGCACAGTCCAAAGACACAAGAAAAATTTCAAATAAACTAAAAGATAAAATGAAAACAAAAGGAACAGAGGTTTGGATTAAATTTCCTATTATGACGTGGTCCATTGCACAGGAGATTAAAAAAAGATAGTAGTAAGGGTGATCGATACTTAGATCCTACAATATGTGTTATACGTTCTAATAGGCTATATACATTTAGGTATGAAAAATTTCCAAACATGTATAAAGGTGAAACTTTTAAAGAAATCATGTAAAACAGTATGCCATATTGACACTTTATACATTATACTGATTCTATGGTGACAGCAATTTCCAGATGAAACAAGAGAGCGTTTGTATACATGTTTTGTATATAGAAGTCAACATTAAAGCGGTGCGAATGACAGCTAAATATATACATGATATATTCCTGCAGTTTTTAAACAAATGAGAGAAATAAATGAAGACCAGTAACTAATACGTTGTGTGTGTTTTATAGGAGAAAATGGCCGTAATCAAACTTTAAAAGCACCGAAAAAATACTATAGAAGTTTCTCCATCAAAATTACTTTATCACAAAAATCAAAAAACTCTGAAGGATGAAAAAAATATTTTGCACTAAAAATGACTACATACTCAGATTAATTTTCAGTTAAGGTATGTCACCAAAGTCCAATTATAAAATCTTCAAAATCATACAAAGGCGAATTCCAAAGTAAGCTCTGCAGACACTAGGTACCTTGAAACCAATCCTTAACCTTACATAAAATGATCGATTGATTGATTGAATGGTGCTTGATGTCCAGCGGCAAATATTTCATGCATATTCGGGATGAAAGCATATTAATGATGAGTGAAGATGAAAGAACCCTGCTTTGTACTAGACCGGATTTTTAATGTGATAGCTCAGGAAAGCAATATTCCACAGGAAGACATGCGACTTTACGCAGGCACATTTTTCTGACTCCTTAATGCTGTGTGCTTAGCGGAGAAGCACCAAATACCAATTTTAATGTCTTTAGTTTGCCCGGCCGGGGATCGAACCCACAACCTTCCGCACTCGAGGCGAGCACGCTAACCATTACACCACCGAGGCGGTCAAAATGGAAAAAAAAACGACTGAATAGTTAAAAAAGTGTATACATATATGCATAAATCCATGATATTTTGGAGCAAGTACTTAATCACGATTTCCATTATTGGATGATAACCTATCGAACAGACCACCATGTAATGGTTAAAAAGACTAGAAATCAAACTATTTTAATGGGATTCCGATAAATTCTTTGCTCCTGTACACAATCCGAGGGAATTGATCGATCGTCATCATTCACTAGACCCTTATTTCCTGGCTTAAAGATCATAACAGTGCACATTAAATGCAATATTTTCATAATTTGCCTAGAAATTTTCTCAAGTCCAAGTAGCTTTAAATTACTGTTATATGGAAAGAATATGACATCTATAAGAGAAACCAATAAAGATGAAGGCAACAGGACGAATAGATGTGCTTCCGATTCAATTTGAATGTGGTGGAAGACTATGCATATTTCCTAAGTATTTCTTTTCTGTTTATTATAATGACTTGGTAATAAAGAAATGCAAAGAACATATCT
This sequence comes from Geukensia demissa, assembly GCA_034783895.1. Lineage (NCBI taxonomy): Eukaryota > Metazoa > Mollusca > Bivalvia > Mytilida > Mytilidae > Geukensia > Geukensia demissa. Next base: position 2,866 of record JARWCS010353587.1, read on the forward strand.
TTGGGGTTCATGTTTGGGCTATCTGTCATCTCCAGTTAGTAAAATCATACATTCTCACTTAACTCTACTGTTTCAATGAATTTGTATTGCATGTCAGGACAGAACTTTGTACAAAATACAAAGATAATACAATTCTTAAATTTTCAAAAGCTCTGCTCTGATCAAACGGTAAGGACGTGAGTATGGTATTGCTTCCTTCTCAGTTTTTTCATATATTGAATCATTTCTGTATTTTCACGGAAAATAGTTCTAATTTATATATGACCACTTTAATTATTCAAATATGATAGATAAAAACTGGTATATAATTGTATAAAACATTTGCACATAAGAATTTTAAGAACTTATCTCTCGTCATAAAGCCAAAATTCAATCTGTCCCGTGTAACATTTTTTACCCGAACACCTTTTTTACAATGTAAAACTTCGATATATGAGCGAATAGTTTTGAAAAAGTTTTATGGCGTCAGTGTATGGCGTAGATAAAAAGGGCAGTCAATTCAGAGGTCAGAATTGTGGGATTCGGAGACGAACATAGGAGACGAAGTTTATTATCCATCGTATCCGAAGTCGGCAATCACGACAAAACAGTTACACAGGCAAATATGTTTAAGTTAAATTAACATTAAGCTCATTTAAAGTTATATTAACATTAAATGTTATTTTAACGCTAATTTAATGTTAAATGAGCTTAACATTAAACTCGCATTAAGTTTTTAACGTTATTTCAACGTTAAAATATAAGGTTCTGACAAAGTTAGAAACAAAAAACATGAGCTTACATAACTAAGGAAAGACGGCATATCAAGTCCTATAAACCTTATTTTAAAACGAAATTTTTTTCAAATTGTATTTTTACATAATGTAATTAAAAGTTAAATTAACATTAAAATCTTAACACAGTTCAATGTTACACTGACCGTTAATTGCTCGATTATTGTTAAGTTAACATTAACTAAATGTTAATTTCATGTTAATTTAAGGTTAATAAAAGGGGTAGAGTCATGAATATGGTATTTTGGCCCTCCAAATAAGCCAAAAATTGTTTGCACCCTTAAATATGGAAATCCACCCTATAATAACCCCAGACATTCGAATTCTTTGTTCCAATAAATTTTTCAAGTCAACAACAATGATAAGGTTTAATATGACCATGCAAATAAAGAAATGTCACGGAAAATCGACAAAAACCCGGTATTTTTTTCAATTTCTACATAAAAATTTGTACCCTTCCCACGTTAGGGCAGTCTGGACATTTTAATATTATTTGTGTAAGTATTGTTTCTATACACAAGTGAAATTTCAATTCTGCCCTTGTATGGGAACATTGCAAACAACGTAAAAATCGCATATGAAAACGATTGGTTTTTGTATAGTGTTACCACCCTTGGCGGAAGAAGAAATTTTCAAAATGACATTCTTATCTGAATCGAATGTAGCATTTATCAATAAAAACTAAATGTTTAAATTGAAAATATTTTTAAATATCTAGAATATCAAAAATATATTAAGATGTTATGTCGTTCATGGCATTTTTGGCAACATATATCTTTAATATACCTTTTGTTGAACTACATCGCAGCAATATCAATATCTGCACTACCTCTATCTAAGTGACAGTCACGTAGCTGTCATCAAAGCAGCAGCACGTGCTGCCGAGCAGGAACTTTGACCGTAGTACAACATGGAGTGATGAAGTAATGACCAACTCCTTACATCGCCCTCAACGCAGTGACCCACTGGCAACCTGCCCTGCTGCACTGTGTTGAGATAGGACGCAACCATGAAAATCACTTCACAGCGGAACCGGCCTGCTCTGTTCGGCACCTTGTCCCTGCAAAGTGCCGTTGTAGTCTAACCAAATCCAACAAGATACAGAAAGTCACCACCAAACGACGACAGCTTATACAACGACTCAAGCTACATAAATACCAAAGTACAACCAGGGACCGTCCGACTGAGAGCATTAATTTGCTGTGTAGGACGTTAATAACCATCAACCACCACCATAGGATCCAGTACTCAACATGGCAATCCCTGCTGAACTGTCGTCACTTCTGGCAAACACAGACCTGGACGGGAAACAGATGAATTGGTCATTTTCTGCTTCATCTGACCGGATTGAAGTTAGACTAACATGGACAAAGATCCCCGAGCCAGTCGCTACAGCTGCAACTGAGAAACCAAACCAGGCCCCGAAAAAGAAGCGTACATCGCCATCCACCAGGAAAAGAAATGTAAAATGTTTGGACCAGTGGAGGAAGAAGAACGCTAATGCCGTTGCAGAGAAGAAAGAAACAACATGTCGAGTGGCAGACATTATGACACAAACATCGTCAGACACTATGGACAGCAGCTGTAATACACCACCAGTATTAAAGACGCCTACCAGAGAGAGAGCTACAAAAGACAGACCTTGGGTTAAAGGCAAGACGTTACCACCCACCAATTACAGATCAGATCCCAAACATAAACAATGGTATCGATCAGTCAGTAACTAGTCTGTACGACCCTAGCAGACTCAGAACCAGAAACAGACCTCGGCGAGCGCCCACCTACACTAGTTCAAAACCAACGGCACCAAAGAAGTAGAGTGAAAGCCAGAAGAAAGCTAGCAGACTCACATCTGCACACTGTCAATAGTCCGCAATACCCCGTGTTGGATGGCCGGACGTTAATACCAACACTGTACACTCTCATAGGATCCAATAGAGCTGATCAGATAGCCGTCAACAAGTTTTGATTCATGGTTGTAAATTGGAGGAGTGGTCAATTATTTTTGATCATGTTTCTGCTCAATCAGTCAATGTGGGAGAAAATGAGGACTTGAGTTGGTAACAAGTCGATCCATCCCATCATTCCGTCCCCAAAAGTAACAGTCGATCCGTCCCCACTAAAAATAATATGTAACGTAATATTGTAATAGATTATTATCTTGAATAAATGTTATTGTGTAGGAGAACATATTATTTATTTGAAAGCAATTACTTTTCATTCTTTTATTGTTTAATTCCAATAAATATATTGATTAATTCAGACTGATTTGATTAACATTTCAAACTATTGAAAATAGAGTAATTACAATGGCAATGAAATTATGGCTTTACAATCAAGGCCTTCTTTTTGGTCGTCATTGGTTGCATATTATGACTAACTATAAGATGTTTGAACAGCCATTTGTTTAGTGATGAACTTGATTATGTTTATATACACAACAGATAATTAACAAATAAATTGCGAAATATGGTCTTTCTACTCTCCAACGATATGGTTTTTATTGTACATGTACCTTTTATATCTAATTCTCATTGTAATCTGGACTCTATTGAATACAAAATGTAATAGTGTTGCATACACGTGCACAGGAGAGCAAAATTTCACACAAACCATGCAAAGAACAAATAACAAAAATGTGGTGTTCAAAACGATTGGAATAATAGAAATTAAATGTATACCTTTTTAGTTTATACGCCAAGTGGTATTCACACAGAATTTTTAAATTATATTGTGCTACAAGTAATTGTATTAAAAGAGGAAATGAGATCGACATAAAGACAATAAAACATAACCAATGTTCTTTAATACAAATGTTTCGGTTAAAAGATAGCAAACTTAAATATCTTCAATAATAATTTTTTAAACATATCATTTATGATTGGTGTTTATTGTGTTTATGTTCAATTTCACTTTTCCTCAATTTGTAATATTACTCAGGCTGCCCCTTATGGGCCCTTGATTGGATTAAAATATATTGTAGTTGTAGTTGTATTATAACAAACAAACATATAAATTTAATATATTTTGGGGGATGAATCAACTGTGGCTGCAATGACTGGGGACTGATCAACAATGGGGCCGGAACAACAGTGGGGATATATCGACTTGAAATCATATAATATATACCTTGTGCTGAACTTTCATCAAAATCTCTCTTGCAAGTTGCCTTATGCCCTTTCCTCCAATCAACCTCTTGGTGTTCTTTACTACAATAAGAAGCCCTCTGACATCTTGAACACATCTTGGGACCCCTCAATCCACAAACTTTACACAGCTCTTGGTATGAACATGCTGAAGGACCTTCTGAGTGTTTCTTTGGTGGATCTGAGCTATAGAAATCATTTTCACAGGACAACTGAGACCTTACAACATAGAAATTTAAATTGGAGTTTTTACTGTAGCATGTCACGTTTCTACATATAAAGACAAATATTGTTCTGTGAAAAGCATTTGCCACATTATCAACTGGGCAGTAAACTTGAAGTAAAAACGTAAGTATTTTCCCACAACTAGCACATTCAAGTTCCTTATTCGATGGCAATGGAGAAAGTGATAACCAAGAAGGTTTTCCTCCTACTTTGCTAGGAAATTGATGGCTAACTAGGTGAGAATGTTCAGATTTCTCAACGAAGGCTAACTCCACGTTGTTTATGTCAACCATATTGCTTCCGGTTGCATCTGTGTGTCTTGAATGTTTATTTGATAGAAACTTTTTCATTTAATTTTGATCTGAGTGAACAAAATGCTCTAAATTACTGACCACTAATTCTACAAATGTTATGTTTAAGAACCAGAAAAAGTAATAGACAACAACAAGACTTTTCTAGAAAATCCATAAAATGTCAGGACATGGACATAGTCACGGCAATGGAGGATGTGGACATGACCATGACCATACTTCAGAGGCTGAACTAGCCTCTGCTTACAGCTTATATTTGAAAATTGACACAGAAAGAATCACATGCTTGAATGAAACAGTAGAAGAATCTGGAAAATCTGTATTCAAACCTTGGGATAAACGATTAGATAAAGAAAAGGTATACACATTCCCAGTCCTTTCTTAGCAATTCTTCATAAACACAGGATCGACAAGAAACAAAAGGGTAGAGGGTTGGAGGTTGAAATGTTTATGCCATTTTTGAGATCCTCTCATGACGCAACATGTTTTATGATGTTCATTTGCAATACGTCGATTTCAAAATCGCGACGTTCCTGGGATGACGCAACATATTTTATGACATTCCCGGCAAATTCGGGTGCAAGCATATTTCCGGTTTATTAATTTTCTAACACACACAATTTCAACACATCTCAAAATTCCTTCTAAATTTGTAATTTATGAGAATTCGACTTTTCCCTATGAAGCTGAATATTTGTTGTGATGACAGATTTTTGTTTGTACAAATTTTTAAAGAAAATATTTAAAGTTCAACTTTACGAAGGCGCACGTAAAACTTGGGACAAGAGTTCCTTTTGGCACCCCATACATATATATCTATGCTTATTTCGTGAACCAGTGGGGTGCCATACGGAACTCTTTCCAAACTTGGATCACTTTGGAACCAGAATATCTTGTATCATCATGCTGTAATGATAATTGCACTTTGCTTATCTGAAATACAAGCTACAAAATGAAATAGAGTGTAATTATTACGACTGTAAACAACATAACATAAGTAAATATGCGTCCGTTAACATATGTAAAGTGCAGCAAGTACGAACCGGAAGACATAATGCACCTGAACGTCTTAACTATCACCTGACAAAGTAATAAGTTAAGTATGCTGTCGCGTATCATTCTTATGTCTCGAAAACGACATATTTCTCTGGTTTGTTGAGTTTCTAATACGCTCAATTTCAGTGTGTCTCAAAATTTGGCTTTTAATTTGTCATTTATGGGAATGTTACTTATTCCTTGACGATGACTGGGATTAAAAAACACAAGGATATGTAACTCAGGTCAATATTTAATGATCCTCAACTTTCCATTTTACCTGTACACGACTGGATTTTTGAGCGATTTCTTTGTTGAAACATAGTGAACTTGTTTTGAGAGAAATGTAACAATAGAACATTTATGAAATGCATATGTTTGTAAAGAGAAATTATTGAGGAATGCATTGGTATTAATTTTATTAGGAAATTCTAACTTAAAATCAATATTTTTTACGATTAAAGTAGGGTAATATTTCGCTTTTTGTATAAATACGACAAGATTTGAAATTTTGGTATGTGAACTACAGACAAGTTTGATATTAAGCTTTAAATATGTCATATTTAAAACTTGTATATTTAGAAAGAGTAAATTGCAGCGAGTGCATTAGTATATTTTTTATTAAAATTCGAATGTTTTATTTTTCGTTAAAAGAAAGGAAAACATTGCACTTTTTCTGTTATATATTGAAACAAAATTTTCCTAAACAGGATCTTACTTTCTCCTTTGATTAAATGCCTCTTTTTCCGAACATATTCTTTAATTTTTAATCACGTGAAAGATCATAAAAATGTCTAAAACTTGATGTACATTTTATTAGAATTTTTTTAAGTTAACGAATTCAATTAACAGTGTAAATTTTATTGATATCTATGTATGCACTCACCGATAATTGCCACCTAATATCGATTGATTAAATGAGTAACATTTTTCAAATCTACAGACTTTCTATTTAATAGGGTGTTTTTTAATTTTTTTTCTCTTGTTTTATTCCAAAGTTATTGCCAAAAACTACAGCGATGGCATAGCTCAAATTTACGTTATTTATAAGGGAAATACTATAGTAGTTACTAATCCCTGTGCCTTTTTAATCCCAGATGATGAATATTTGTTGTAAATATAACTTTTAATACAAAGTTTTGGAGAAAATTCTGAAAAATACAACTGATCTCAACTGATGAAGGTGCACATAAATTACATGTAAAGTTCACATCGGAAAAAGAAATTCTAGTGTAATCATGCAGTAATGTTAATGTGGTTAAACTTATCTGAAATTCAAGCTAAAAATAAAGTAGAATGCAAATATTAGTACTGTTAACTACATAATACGAGTAAAACCTGTCCGTGGATATATGCATTATATAGAAAGTATGAACTGAAAGACAATATATATCATATGAAAATGAAAAGATATAGGGTAAACATCAGAGAGACTGAGGGAATCTAAGGGTCTCCACATGGCCTTCAACAAGGGTGGAATACCAACAACTCCTTATGAAAAGTGCCAAATGCCCCCCCTCCCCCTCCAAAAAGACTCATAAACTAATACTACCTTAATACACAGGCACGGGACTCCTAAATGTGACAGAACATTTAACACAAAGACAAACCTAAGACCACAATTCCTCACTTTAAACAGGCACATGAGACATGTGGTGGGATTAAACTAGTCTAGTGGTATCCTAACCTTCCCTCAACAAGTGGTCAAAGAAGGAAATCAAAGAAAAAAGCAGTAAAAATGAACTCTAAAAATAACACAGAAATTCACCCTATCAGACTAGAGAGTACCTGAATTACAATAAATATACTGATACATTTAACAAATTAATGCCAAAAAAACATGTAAGCTCCTTAGTAGCACTTGACTTTATCATCATACTTATCTTAGTTAGTTATTTTTACAATACTATGGTGTTCCTTATCTCATCTTATATCTTGAAAAAGACACATTTATGTCCTACACACATGACACAGCTGACTTATGCTCTCAGTCAGATGGTATAACTTATACTAAGGTGACAAGACCATTTGATTTTGAGAGGTTTGGAGATTATGGTACAGAACCAATTATGGTCGTGTACATTATTGCCACCATCAGGCATGTTATTTTACCGCACAAGTCACAACTTTTTTCCAATATTGGGTAGGAAACAGTCAACACCAAACATAAAAAATTGTGGTTTTCAGTGTAATAGGACTACATTTAAAACACAGGAAAGCAATAATAGGTAAGCAGAAATAATTGGCCAGGTGTCATTATATATTCATTCCTTGGAAGAACAAGTTGAAAGTAAATAAATCGCTAGTTTGCTGTAAAAATTTTAAGAAATTTCAAATGGAAGTTCACTATCTGATTTAAAGAGCTGTTAAGCTGTTATGAATTTTCACTATTATTTACTAGTCTACACTAAACTTTTGGTGTTGATTGCAGACCTAGAGCTCAAATTATAAACTTTTCTTTATGCAGTAAATAAAGTTGTTAGTGTGATAAATCACCATGATAGTGGTACCAGTACTACCACCCTTCTTTTAGGCCACAGTTTTTTAATTTATTGGTTTACGGATTTTTTTTTGAAAAAATAAGGTCGGTCGGTCGGAAAAAA
>JARWCS010353598.1:0-10958 GCA_034783895.1 Geukensia demissa
TTCATGTAGCAGAATATCAAAAACATACTCCTGATTTCAAGAGTTATCTCCCTTAACCTAGATCTACTACCTTAATTGTTGAGCTTTAATGCTAACATCAATACTGAAAATAAGTAAACCGACTACCAAACATTTTTAAGTGTTACAAAATAAAAACAAAACAAATGCATGGATAATCAATATTTTTGCACAAATCTCCGAGTAAATAATCGGACGCAAAAATAACTATTTTGACTTTACATATTTCAGTGTTCTAAGGTTAAAAAAAATATTCTATCAAAATATGATTTTATCAGCACTTCAACTATAATTACAACTTCAACTAGTTTAAAATATAAACCTAAGAGAAAAAAACCAGAAATTAAACTGATAAAAATTTGACTTGAACACTTGAATCGCTTATTCGATGGGATAACTGTACATACATGTAACACCTGATATGCTATGGACACACTTAGACCCGTCTGTAAGTCTTGCTGGTTATGGAATCTCAAAAATGTATACATGTAGGGAATGTGAAAAGAACGCACCAAATAGCCATGCAGCCAGTTGAATATTAATAACATCATAAGGGTCATCTGTATTGTTATACATATTGTATCTTCTGTTTTATTTCTTTGTATTCTGAAGTTAACACCAAGACAAATGATTTTAGGTTAGGTTTATGGTTTTGTCACACCACTGTTCCAAGTTTAGGGAAAGGTTTATCGCCACAGACGTTTAACCAAACAACATTTATGTACCTGCAGCCCAGTAGTTGTTTTTTAATGTTTGATGGTTTAATCTATCTGATGTTGACTACTGTTATTTTGGGATAGTTTCTACAGCTTGCTTTTTGGTTCGGGTCTTTAACAATGGTGAAGGGCGGGGAGTAATCTGCAGAGGCTAAATTAATCCCAGTTTTAAATTTGGTAGATGTCAATTTCATTGATGCCACATTTCCAATGTTATACTTTTTGTGATGAGCAAAAATTGGAAACTACATAATGTAAAATATTAAGAGTTTGAGGAATTTTATGTATATACCTTTGATATCACGAAGAATGTTTCTTGTGATAACAATATCTTCTAAAATAACAACAAACAGATCAAAGTACGTTTCTGCACAGATGTTGCTGATCAAAGCATTGAGAGTTGTATATACGAGTTGACTTACTGCTTATACATTGACTATTGATAATATGCATATTGACTCAGACCGTGTTACAACGTGATTAAATTCTTAAAGAAGGCAGTCATAGGCCAGAAAGAAAGGGAACAAAAGACAAATAACACCATAGTAAAGTAAACATTAAGCAATAACTTCGTATTAGGCATCACAACACACAAGAGAAAAACATGAACTGGTCTTTGTCTTATACAACATGATTATAATAGGAATGAGGCCACACAGTAGCCAGAATTGTCAGTCTCATAACGTGATTTATTTAATTTAAGCGATTTTGTTGAATTCACTCTTCTGAATATCACTTATCCAAAAGAAAGCATATGAAATATTAGCCCCATCTTACATACGCTTATCAAAAATATTCAAAAGCCTGTAAGTTGTTTTTCAGAGCAGTTGATTAAATGATCTCGCTCCCAGTGGTATAGTTGTTCGTTTAGCCCAATTCCCGGTTCTTCTGCTGTTTTAAACCTGTTTGTTTTTCTTTTTTCGTCCGGACTGTTTAAACAATAAGTTTTGAAGATCTAATGGGCGCAAACCAGCCGCGGATCCAGGATTTTACGTTAGGGGGGCGCTGGTCGAGGTCAGTGCCTTGTTAGGGGACCAGGGGGGCGAAGCCTCCCGGAAGCTCATAGAAATCACGAAAATTTAAACTAAAAAATTATATTTTTTTCGTTTTTAGGGGGGGCGCGCGCCGGGTGCGCCCCCGCCTGAATCCGCGCCTGCAAACAAAAACGAGGTTGATCTGTGTTTTTCTCATAGTAATGCGGTTTTTAAGCCATTCGACCGGTTTTAAATAAGTGATTATCAACCCGCATGCAACAATTATCAACGTCAAATGAAGTGACGACGTCACTATTAAGTTGGGGTTTTCAAACAATATTTTACTTAAAACAGCAAAATCAGTCTATTGAAGAATTAGAGAAACAAAATCTGTCATTGGTAAATTTCTACAACCTCAATAGTTAAAGGCTCGATATGGAATGTTTTATTCCATTGTAAAAATGCAAGTATCAATGACTAATTATGTAAGATTCTCCTATAACGAAAAGAGCATAAACAATTTCATAAAGCAATGTCAAATTTTGTGGCATTCTGGTGTAATTTTTACAGTGTACATTGAGCTGTGTTAATTTTTAGATCGAACGAGACCGCGCAGAATGTTGCACGCACCTGTCCAAAGTCTGAACTTCATTGGAAAGTCGTTGTGCTGCTTTTGATTAAAGTGGATAATTTTTTTTTAAATATTCATAAAATATTTGATATCTGGTTATATTTACTAAGTGTTTATACAGGCACCTTTGGTATGATAATCTGAGTATTATGTCATTTCTTGAATTGTTTTTGTGTTATTTATTTATTCGTTTATCTTTTTTATTAAATCGTTTATATAAGATAACTGTTAACCTTTAAATCACAATTTTATGACTTTAATTCAATGGAATGATATTATGATTTTAAAATGAATATAAATTCGTGCTTCGGTTACGGTCTACAAATTTTAGCCAGCTTTGATATACTGTAGTTAATGAGATAACTATCATCAACTATTTTCTATCATGACTGCTTAAAATGTTAATATGGTTCGGAATCTAAGTTAAGTGTTTTATGTCATATTTCATTTTGAACTATCAAGGCATTTTTTGTATCTGTCCGACAATATAGTATTCTGCCAGAGGACGTAGTCAAAAAGGGCTTTTAAAACAAATAATTTATCACATAGAAGCCAAGCAATATCAATAGTGTTTAAATGTAATTATTATACTTTATTATATAATTTCTATGCATTTTTAATACATTAATTTTGCTATTTCACAAAACTGTCCGAAATGGACAATTTAAAGGTGAATAGTTTTCAAATACTATTAACTGGCTTCGAACTTTTTGCTGGCAGCGCACATTTTCCCGTACATAAACCGGTAAATAGTTTTCCTAAACTGTTTACTGGCAGCCCAAATCAGCTTTATAATACAATACAAAGGTAAGGGTTATCACCTATTGTCTCCCGCGCTCGACAAATGTTGTAAAATCCTTTAACGGTAACTAATCCGGGTTAAATCCTAGAAGTAGCCAATCTATTATTTAGTTACCTTGTATGGTAATGAAAAGGAAAATAGTGTCCCTTTCTTCCACCATTTTGTTACAAAGGTTTAATAGTATATTGGACGCCTTCAGTCTTGGCAATATATTACATCAGAAGTCTGTAAAAATCAAAATTCCACTGATTTTCAGATCTATTTGTTTACAATTATTCCCTATATTCCACTCTAAATATATACATTTGTAAACACAAACGCCAATAGCAGGATCTAAGTATTGATGAACTAAACGCTTAACATTTTATTTTTGTGTCATGTCCATATCCCCGTTCTTCTATAGCTGTACTCATTCCAATATTTTCTTTCTGATCACGTTATTTCGGGCGATTAAAATTTGGTTAAGAACGAATCTCTCAAAAATATACTTTCTAAAGAACCTTGAAACCGCAAGCAGCACTTCAACAAGAATTACAACTTCAACTATTGATGTATTCTGTAAAGTACTATTGAAGAAAACGGACAAAAGCAAAACTAGCGACGTTTATTTAAAAAAGTTAGGGAAGCTCTATCAACCATTCATGACAAATGTTGTACATTTTTCTGCAAAACATGAGTTCAATCAACAAAAAAGGCCTTAGTGCTTTTTAGTTATATCTTATATTATGCAATATCTTATATTATGCAAGTTAGGCATCGAACATTTTTTTCTTGGGGTCTCTGCTAGATTTTTTCCAATACATTTTTATCAGTCAGGTAATTTTGTCAAAGGACTAAATGTTATGCCAGTTTCAGAATGTCAACTTTGAAACAATTTCAACCAATGCTGTTGGTTTAAGATTTAACCAAATGTAGTTTTAAAAAAATCATCCAATTGATATGCTTGATAACTTTTGGATTATCACCATCATTATGATTTGGTTGACATATCCATTTCACATATGACAATGGATATCTTCCCACTGTCGTGAATGCAAATCGGTTCCTTTACCGGTTTTGACTAACATCGATTGTGACTATACACCGGCCTTGTCTACTGAGTAACACGACGGATGCCACTAGTATAGCAATATTTGCTTACCCTTCCGGAACACCTGAACTCACCCTGGGTTTTATAGGGTTCGTGTTACTCCAGCTTTAGTTTTCAATGTAGTGTTGTGTGTTCTACGTTTGCTTTCGTTACATGTTGTTCGCCATGGTCTTGTCTTTCTTCCGACTTAACGATTTCTGTCTGCCCCTTTGGTATCTTCGAATTCCTTTTATGATTTATTGTTTGATAACTTGTTCTTGTCCCGAATATGCATTAAATATTCACTTCCGGACGTTAAACAACAAACTAATCACAAAATTTAAAATAGAATGTATTACTATAATACATTTTAACGGTTTTTTCCGCAAAAGTATCTATAGCTTTGTGGTGTTGGTCCTTTAAATAGCTTTCCTTTACAAAATCTACGAAATTCCACGAAAAAATACGCTGTTTGTTATTACGTATACATATTTAACGGTAAACCCCGATTTAATCTGTCGTCACTTTTTCGTTCGTTTGATTTCTCAAAGTAATTTGAATAATTTAGGATTATAATCTTTCATAAGTACGGTCGTTTCGTAGTCTTGCGTTACATGTTTGGTGTTATGTATTACAAATCATTCTTGTTTCCCAAAGTTCTAATTTAATTTTTGGGGGTTGCCAATATTGGTCTTCTACCTACCCGTTATACGTTATTTTGAAGGCAGACATTTCTATAATTTTCGTACATCGATACGAAAACATGTTATATTTAAAATGGATATATCAGGGATCGTGTTACGTTTTTTTAATCAGGTGTCATGATTTTGCTCTGTAAAAGAGCATTTATAAAACAGAGAGATAGATTTAAAATTAGAGAAAAAAGTATAAAATCAGTGATATTGTATGTGTTATATAGGTGAGTGGTAGCTTAGGAATTCATTTGCTTCCAGATCTATTTTGAATGCTAAAATGATATTAGGGTAAAAATGCAGTGAAGTGTTTGCTTTCGTTTCCTATGCTTGTTATTGCAGTGAACTGTGATAGTATTACTCTGTTTTTTGTATTTACTTCACTGGTACGTATCATGTATGTAGACAGACACTAATTGTCACATCATACACCTATATTTGTATTTTTAATGTGTTGAAAGTCTGTTTAGAATTTAGAATTATGCATAGTTAATCATTTGCTAATGTTACTGCATGACAGATATTGCAGTACACCGAAATAATAGCACGAGTAGGACAATGAAATATATCATATAATATATTGTTTGAATTTTAATTTTTTCGACGCACTCATGGCTAAGCTGGTTTTTTCCTTTTTTTTTGCTGAGGCAAGTTTTTCCCGATGGGGTTTCTTGGACTAAGCTTTGTGGATCTTACACAGCTTCATGACTGTTCGATTTTAAGCTCGAATTGGGATTTATTAATTTTTTGTGAATGATATTTCCAGATTTGAGCTAATGAATAATTTTAAATTGACATAAAATATTTATCTAACCATGAAAACACGCATAAAATTTGCAACTGATCACGATAATGAAACAAATAAAAGTTCAATGCTAAATAACATCACCTTGCAAGATATTTTCAATTTCGTTTTTGCAAATTACATGTAGTTTCGCCTACGTGCCAACCTTCTATGTTAATTTTCAGTTTCTTGTGGTAACCTCCCCTGCATAGTATGGACATTGTTCCGTCTACACTGTTATTAAGTGCTTGCAGAGTTCGTTCATTTGCAGAATCGGTAGTTCTCTATAACTTGATATGATATTTTCAGTGAAATTTTTCATCATCCGCTTTATTTGGAACCATATCATTTCATATTTTGCCACTTCTGACGTTTAATGAAGCCATACAGTACGATGACATTGGAAAAATCTAACAGTTGCTAACGTCTCGCTGACATTGAATAGATTTTGTATGTTTTATGGTAGTCTGGGCTCCTAGTCTAAGCTGTCGATAATCAGTGAGCAATTAATACATCGCTGTGTTAGCTGTGCTATTTTCTTTCGGTCTTGTCTTTGTTTTTCTAGTTTATTGGTTACAGTAAAGGTTTGTACCATATATATAATAATACAATTTGCCTCGTTACTTGTTTGATATTTCCAAACTAATAGAAGTCAGAAATTAAATAAACATTTTATACTACGACTCTTTTCACTAGTTAAAAAACTTGAAAGATTTGACAAAAATATACTCAAACTGTTTAAATCAAGGTTGTTGTTGAAGATACATCAAACATTGGTTCTTTAATAAATTTTATAAAGTTGTGTCACTATATCTAGGTAACAATAATCTTATTTGCCTGAGGATAAATGTAAATCTTAACCCGAGTCAAAATGATGCATGCAATGTGGGTCAAACTGACCAATTTTGGGTGGGATGCTGACAAACTGCCAAGATGCATTAGTATATAATGCTATTTAATTGTAGAGCATACAGTATCTGAGATATTCTGTCGGACGTTAAACAAAACCAGATTCTATCAAGCATGAAATGGTGATCAAACTGACCTATTTTTTTTTTTATTAAACTGGGTGTTGACAGACGCCACAAGATGCATCAGCACAAGTAAGATACATGGTGGTAGGGCACTTGGTTTCTGATATGAAAGGTCGGACGAAAAACAACCTGAGTCAATAAACACTGATATGTTTGTCAAACTGGGATATTTTGGTTGGGGTGCAGACAGACTTCCCAAGATGCATAGGCAAACACAGATATATGGTGGTAAGGCAAATAGTACCTGAGAAATCATGTTGGGCGTAAAATTTAACCGGAGCCAATGAAGCATGAAATGTAGGTTATACTGACCTATTTTAGGTCGGATGCTGACAGACCCCCAAGGATGCAATAACACATCCAGCTACACGATAACAGGTCGTTCAGTATCCGAGATATAAGGCTGGACGTGAAAGTTAACTACAGTCAATCAATCATGAAATGTAGTCAAACTGATTTTTTGGGGTTGAATGTTAACATACTGTCCAAAGATGCATCACCACTCAGTAACACGATGATGGCTGCGCACAAATTATCTGGGGTATGAGGTAGGAAAGAATTAAACTGTCCAAGAATCAATAAAACATGAAATTTAAATAGATCTGACCTAATTTACGTGGGGTGTTGACTTCTAAATTTTTTCAGCACACCCAGTTGCATGATGGGAAAGCACACAGTATTCGAGATAAGAGGCGAGATATTAAACTGAACTGGGGGCAATGATACTTTCTATGTAGGTGGAACTGAGCTCATTTGGATGGGAAACTGACAGATCCCGTAATATGCATCACCACGCCAACTTTCATAATGGTAGGCTATGGAGTACTAAAAATGGCATCCAGTCTATTCAAAGAACAAATCGAAAATTTTATTTTTGCTGTAGACGTTAGGGTTTTCTATCGAAACGCTAAAGATAAGAAGACAGTCGGCATGGAAAACATCAAATTTAGATATTAATTTCACTATCTTTTGATGTGTTTTTCGGCCAGCTTTGTCATACATTATTAAAACATCAAAAAACACAGGTAACATAACTCTTGTTCAGACAGTTTTCATCTTCTTTAAAGGCTGTTGACAAAGTCCAACAAGAAAAAGCTAAATATGAAATATAACATAAATTATTTTTTTACACATTGCAGCCTTTAGAGTATAAATTTGGCATACTTTAAGCGGAAGGCTTTATCAAACATTTAGTTGTCCGTTTGAACTGCTACGGTTTTCTGAAGCAACAATTGTTTGTATGAGATATTTTCTACAGCAACAGCTATGATTTTTTACTCTTGCTGCTACGGAACTTTTATAGTGATCAATACAGATTTTGAGGATCAATAACAGCGATCATTTTATTAACCATCAATCCCTTACAACATATTTAAATACATAAAATATATGAAAAATAAAAAGGTTATGGAGTGAATTTAAAGAACAACGCATCACATTTCAACAACAAGCAAGTTCAAAATACACGTATAAATCTTTCACTCGGCTTCAGTTCTGATTAATTTAATTTGTTCAATAACATAACAAATACCAATATATTAATTGAAATGAAATAATAATAATAATAAAAACCTTATTTGGCAAAAATAAAAATGTTGTTTAGATGGTCTACAACTACATTTTAAAATCATGACTGGTAGACTATATCATATCTTCTGACCGGCTGAAACTTTGAAAATAATCTCTTCTGCAAACGCAGAGCCAGTCGAATTGTTTTGTTGTAGGGCTGATCTGTGGGTCGTCCTGAATCAAAATTGTAATTCATTTACCAATACATGTAAAATGCTGCCACGAAGCGTCATAGGGAAACATTTGATCCTATCAGAAATTTACATGAAGATCTTTTTATGCTATCTAGATGTCCTACTACCAAATTCATTTTTTTCGCAGATTCAATGGTATGTTGCAGTAATGATCAGTGGATGGTATTATTCAAAAATATTGTCCGAGATGGCCACGGTGACCCCATATAGTTAAACATTAGACCCTTAGTAAATGTTAGTTTTGGTTATTATAGTAGACACACAGAAACTGTCACAGCAGTATGGCATGACTTAAATTTTAGCTTGACCCCTAATCAGATATATTGACCTTAATAGACATCTATTACGTATTTGTGTTTATTGTTGTTATCTCAAACATTATTATAGAGAAAACAGGAGACTAGAACCAAAAGACAAGATCTTCAAAACAATCAGCAATATCGAAATTACTATTGACTACTTTTGAAAATTTTTGCATTTGATTTACAATTTCTATGTATTTTTGCATTACAGCTGATGTCTTCTGCTTAGGCTTAATATGGAATTGTTTCGTCAGTTGAGCAACACATGTACAAGCCTTGCAAGAGCATCTGGTTGGCTGTTATGTTGTATATTATCCAAAATACAAAATAACCAATGTTGAATAAATATGGAGCATTTTGTGTATGCTATATGTACATTTCAACGAGTAAACTTTCATCATTAGTATTAAACCATAATATAGGAAGTCTAGTATCCAAACATAGCAAAAGAAGCACTCAAATCCAAACAAATCGAATGGGAAGCCAAATCTGACGGCAAGGACAACCACTAAGTGCAATACTTTTCGACATTTATCCCAGCAATCAATATATATGCGGTATCTTTTTTCACAGAAAAAAAAATACAAACTGTTGATTATCTTTTGGGATAAAAGTGCTTTCTAGTCTCATGGTATAAAGTTTTCTTTTTTTCATGGAGTAAAACCGTGAGTCTTCTTAAAAAGAAATGAAATCGTTATCCTTTGTAGAAAATCGTAGCACTTATTGACAATCTACTATAGAATGCCGTAACGTCTACTATTAAAAAAACCAAATGTTTAAAAAAAATTCTGACGTCTGTAATCTATGTATGGCATTCAAGGTGATTTGATTTGTACTATTGGTATTATCTTTGTCGATATTTGTTTATGATGTATCATGTAATATTTTAAACCTCGCATAATGTAGTTATAGGAAAATGTCACAACATATGGTTTTCATCTCTTTACCATATTTACTGTATTTTTCTCACGTAAGTTAAACGTGCATATGAAAAATACAAATTTTACAAAATGGACGATTATTATTCAGTCTTTATTAATATATTGTCGTAATTGTCCCATAATTCTCCTTGAAGCTGGTAGAAAACTATGACATCCACAGCAAAAAAATATTTGAACATTCGGTCTTTAAATAGACTGGTATCGTGAGAAAAACTTCAGTCATTCAAACTTAAAAATAGTTCATCTGACCTTTAGATTAAGCAGGTTTTCAGTCGCAATCTTGTGCACCTGAACGTGAAAAAAATATTATTGTAGCTTTTTCTTTTTCTGAAAACATTCTGCAAGGGCAAGTACTCCAATAGCCCTCCTCTGCCTCGTAGAAGCGAACTAACAACAGTTCTTACAGCCTTCACGATTTCGTAGAGGCGAACTAACAACAGTTCTTACAGCCTTTACGTATCACGGTTTGCACTTGTTCAAGAAACTTTGATAGCAGTAAGAACCGAAAAGCAGAAAAGACATATATTGGAAGTAGTCCAAATACATGCTCTGCAAAAGCTAAAATGTACCAGACTCTACAGTCTTTAAACCAAACAAAACATCAACTTTCCGCAAATACTCTGCCGTCAGTTTAAAGAAGCCAGCAATAACGTTTTTTAACGGGCATCTATTTATTTACATTTAAAAATTAGAAGCGAAAAGATTTGCATTTGAATAATTCGAAATACGACAACAAAGTTTTTATAAATAATGTTTATCAAGTTTCAAATTAAACATCATAATAGGTAACTCAAGCTTCCCTTAGGCTTCAGTAAAAAAAACTGTTAGACAAAAACTGCTGATTCAGTCTAACTTGCTAAATTTTGAATTTGATGTATTCTTTTTTACATTATCTTTTGGTTCTTATGTTACTACTGAGAGGTTTCTTCTTGAAATGTACACAATAAAGCACATCAAGTTCACCACATTATTTAACATGGGTAAACTGTATTTATCATATACTTATAAGTAATACAATGATAATTGCACGGTATAATAAAAAGTTCTTTTTTTCTGATAAAAAGGCACTTTCGCTATATTGCATACAAATACTGCATAACCGTGCGATAACAAGCATGCGATAACTTCCATGCGATAACTTTCATGCGATAACATATCTATTTCCGGAATTTCGATTCCGGTGTTCTTTCTGGTATTTATACTTCAATTGTTTATCGTCTGCACAAATTTGT
>JARWCS010353609.1:0-10957 GCA_034783895.1 Geukensia demissa
GGCAAACAAATGGCTAATTTTATAATGTAAAATCCCCGTAGAGAATTAAAAACTCGGCGCAGCTTAAAACACATCGCTATTTTTAAAAAGTATTATTGCAAGTTACTTGCACTTTTTTCAATCTACAAAATAAACACTATTCTATAAGAATACGGTAGACAGTTTTTCTTTCACAGCTTATTTACCCAGTCCAGCAAACTCTGACATAGGGTATAGTTGTTAACGACACAAATGAGCATGAATGTAAATGAACAAATGAGAGTTTAAAGAATGTTAAAAGAATGATATTGCATGACTGGTTATGAATGAATTGGATTTTAATTTGAATGATTGATTTATCAATTACATGTATGTTATGACAGAAAAACTTTAATGATAGGATAATTTATAAATGAATGGGATTCTAACATGAAGGGTTTATTCTAAGAATTGAAAATGTATATTTTCACATGTTGCACCTGTAGAAGGCTGGGTATCAAGTTTATATGTTCTATTATGTGCGTCTTATTTGCTTTTAATCTAATTGGTTGTAAGTTGGTCAAGTGTCTGTGGAATTCAGTATTTTTTGAAAATCTAAATGAATGACCGTTGAATGACAAGAATTTTTAAAAATTTAAAGAGATATTATTGAACTTCATATAAGTGAATGAATGAATGTAATAAACTGACAAGATTTTCATGATATAAATGCATAAGAACGGGCAATTAAGAAATTAATGATTTCAATGTTTATGAACTGGGAGGATATTTATATCATAAATGTTATGACTGTATGGGATTTAAATGATATAAATGTTATAAAGGATGACACATGTATGTTGATGAACATGCAGATGAGTACTAATGAATGGAAAAAATCTGGGTTACTTCCCATAGACAGTTTGAACTAACTGTAACAGTTCAACCAGAAATGGAACAAGAGCCACACCATTTTGGTTCAAATAGTTTTGTTAGTTGAGCTGAACCAGAAGTAGTCTGCAGAAAATTGATCAAACCGGGTTCAAACCTTATAAAGGAAGCCATAAAAGCACACTGGAATACATAAATTTTTATGAAATTATGATTTTCAATGACATACATTGTTCATAAAATAATAAGATTAAGATTGTTTTGAAATTCTTTAGATATTTTCACGCTATTTAATCCATGTGAGAAAACTTTATCTCATTATTCTGCAACTTTCAGATCTCAAACCAATTTGACAAAAATTTGTTCTCACCCTGTGTGATAAAACTTATTTTAAGTCGCTTGTTGTATAGTTTAAATATGATCTGAAAAATTAAAAGAAGACAAAAGGATCAATTTATTTACATATTTTTTTTTTTGATAAACTCCTAAAAATAAATTGTCTTGACAGCTTCTGCCTGAGAAGCAGCAAACACAATTTTAAATGTCTTTGGTTTGACTGGCTCTAGGATCAAACCCACAACATTCTGCATTTTAGGCAAGCAGGTTAAAAATTAAACCACCGAGGCTGTCCTTTTTAAAAATGAAGTGAATTTAAGGTTTTATTGTCCCGACTGTTTAAATGTGATTATTAATTGTAAATAATATAATGTATAAGAAATGAATGGATGAACCTTTATAAATGACATGAGTGTTTATGAAAAAATAAGATAATTTCAATGAAATGCAAGTCTGTAAAAGGATAAACTATTAGAAACATTATTATGTATGAATGATTGAGACTTAACTGACATAAATGTACAAATGAATGTTAACAACTAAATAAAACTTTACTAAATGAATGATTATAAAGATAATAGCCCTGTTGACACTTTGTGAAAGAAATTTTGAACAAGAAAACTTGAACTGTTGACATTATCAAAGGTTTCTGGTCAAAACACAACACTTATTGGCTAATTTCCATCTAAATCCATCAAAGTTTCAAGAAAAAAAATGGTTAAATTCTATTGTATCCAAGACCGTCAAAGTTGGTGATCAAAGTTTTCTTTGACTGTAGACATTGTCAAAAAAATCATCAAATAACTTTAAAAAAAAACTTGGTCCAAAGAAACTTTGTGAGTGTTAACAGGGCTGTTCAATTTTTATGGATGAAATTTTAATACAATGTAATAAGAATATTTATCAATGAATGAGACTTTACAGGCAATAATGTTTATGAATGAACAAGGATTTAATTTATCACATTTTGTGACAGTAAAAAGTACATAAATCGGTTTCTAACCTATATGTTATCCTTAAATGTTTTTATTTTAAATGTATCATTTCTTTGATTCTGATTCTTGGCTGGTTGGGGATGCCATGTGCTGTGGTGATAAGTATTTTTATGGATCTTGTTTTCTCAATTGTACAATGGGTTTATATTAAGCTTGTAATGGCTGGAAAGAGAGATATTTTAATATGAATGTTAAAAAATAAAAAAAGAATGAATTTTAATCAATGAAAGAGATTTTGATAGATGAGTTTTAAATGTAATTGTTTTCAAATGAATGAGATTTTGATAAAATGATTGTTTGTCAATAAGGAAGCAAAGGAACCAAAGAGTCTCAAATAACAGGACACCTTGTTAATTATACAGATAAAAAAATAAGGTTACCAATGGTAGGCTTTTTATTTTATATTTTATTTTTCCCTCTTTGGATTTTAAATAAGATTTAATGAAATTAATGGAAAAGAATAAAATGACATAAACTTGTATGAATAAATGAGGCTTCAGTGGCATGATCTTTAATAAAAGAAACTCAGTGACATGAATCTTTAGGAATACAAAAAGGTGTCAATTACATGAATCTTTATGAATGAACATGGTGTCAGTGACATGAATTTTTAGAAATAAAAAATGTGACAATGACATGACTTTTTATGGATGACAAAGGTACCAATGACATGATTATTTATGGATGAAAAGGGTGTCAATGACATGGATCTTTATGCATGAAAAAGGCGCTTTTGACATGAATCCTTATGGATGAAAAAGTTGTTAGTGACATGATTCTTTATAAATGATAAATGTGTCAATGACATGAATCCTTATGAATGAAAATGACATGAATCTTTACGAATGAAAAAGGTGTTAATGACATGAATCATTATGAATAAAAAAAGGTGTCAATCACATGAATCTTTATGGATGAAAAATGTGTCAATCAAATGAATCTTTATGGATGCAAAATGTGTCAATGACATGAATATTTATGGATGGAAAAGGTGTTACTCTCTATTAATGAAAAATTTGTCAATGAAATGAATCTTTATGAATGAAAAATGTGTCAATGACATGAATCTTTATGAATGAAAATGTTAACGACATGAATCTTTATGGATGAAAAAGTGGTCAACGACATAAATATTTAGGAATGAACAAGATGTCAATGACATGAATCCTTATTGATGAAAAAGGTGTCAATGACATGAAACCTTATGAATAAACAAGGTGTCAATGACATGAATCTTTATGAATGAACAAAGGTGATAATGGCATGAATCTTTCGGGATGAAAAAGGTGTCAATGGCATGAATCTTTATGAATAAACAAGGTGTCAATGACATGAATCTGTATGGATTAACAATTTGTCAATGACATGAATCTTTGAATCTTTATGGATGAAATTGGTGTCAATGACTTGGATCATTATGGATGAAAAACTTGTCAATGACATAAATCTTTATGGACGAAAAAGGGTGTCAATGACATGGATTTTTATGCATGAAAAGGAGCCAATGACATGAATTCTTATTAATGAAAAAGGTGTTAGTGACATGAATCTTTATGAAAGAAAAAGGTGTCAATGTCATGAATCTTTATGAATGCACATGACATGAATCTTCACGAATGAAAAAGGTGTTAATGACATGAAACTTTATGAATGAAAAATATGAAATGAATCTTTATGAATGAAAAAGGAATGTTTATGGATGAAAAATGTGTCAATGGCATGGAAATTTATGGATGAAAAAGGTGTTAATGATATGACTCTTTATGAATGAAAAATGTGTCAATGACATGAATCTTTATGAATGAACAAAGGTGATAATGGCATGAATCTTTAAGGATGAAAAAGGTGTCAATGGCATGAATCTTTATGAATAAACAAGGTGTCCATGACATGAATCTGTATGGATTAACAATTTGTCAATGACATGAATCTTTATGGATGAAATAGGTGTCAATGACATGGATCTTTACGGATGAAAAACTTGTAAAGGACATGAATATTAATGGATGAAAAACGTGTTAATGACATGACTCTCTATGAATGAAAAATGTGTCAATGACATGAATCTTTATGGATGAAAAAGGGAAAAAGGGGTCAACGAAATAAATATTTCGGAATGAACAAGATGTCAATGGTATAAATCTTAATGGATGAAAAAGGTTTCAACGACATGAATCTTTTTAAATGAAAAAGGTGTCAATGGCATAAATCTTTATGAATGAACAAGGTGTCGATGACATGAATCTGTATGGATTAACAATTTGTCAATGACATGAATCTTTGAACCTTTATGGATGAAAAGGGTGTCAATGACATGGATCTTTATGCATGAAAAAGGCGCCAATGACATGAATCCTTATTGATGAAAAGGGTGTTAGTGACATGGATCTTTAAGAAAGAAAAAGCTGTCAATGTCATGAATCTTTATGAATGAAAATGACATGAATCTTTGCGAATGAAAAAGGTGTCAATGACATGAATCTTTATGAATGAAAAAAGTGTTAAACACATGAATCTTTAAGGATGAAAAATGTTTCAATGACATGAATATTTATGGATGAAAAAAAGTAATAATGACATGACACTTTATTAATGAAAAATTTGTTAATGACATGAATCTTTATGAATGAAAAAAGGTGTTAATGACATGAATCTTTATGAATGAAAAATGTGTCAATGACATGAATCTTTATGGATGAAAAAGGGGTCAATGACATAAATATTTAGGAATGAACAAGGTGTCAATGGTAAAAATCTTTATGGATGAAAAGGGTGTTAATGACATGAATCTTTATGAATGAACAAAGGTGATAATGGCATGAATCTTTAAGGATGAAAAAGGTGTCAAAGGCATGAATCTTTATGAATAAACAAGGTGTCAATGACATGAATCTTTATGGATGGAATAGGTGTCAATGACATGGATCTTTATAAATGAAAAACTTGTCAATGAAATGACTCTTTATGAATGAAAATGTCGATGACATGAATATTTATGGATGAAAAAGGTGTTAATGACATGACTCTTTATGAATGAAAAATGTGTCAATGACATGAAACTTTATGGATGAAAAAGGGGTCAACAACATAAATATTTAGGAATGAACAAGGTGTCAATGGTATAAATCTTTATGGATGAAAAAGGTGTCAATGACAAGAATCTTTATGAATGAAAAAGGTGTCAATGGCATAAATCTTTATGAATGAACAAGGTGTCAATGACATGAATCTGTATGGATTAACAATGTCAATGACATGAATCTTTGAATCTTTATGGATGAAATAGGTGTCAATGACATGGATCTTTATGGATGAAAAATTTGTCAATGACATGAATCGTTATGGATGAAAAAGGGGTCAACGACATAAATATTTAGGAATGAACAAGGTGTCAATGGTATAAATCTTTATGTATGAAAAAGGTGTCAATGACATGGATCTTTATGCATGAAAAAGGCGCCAATAAAATGAATCCTTATTGATGAAAAAGGTGTTAGTGACATGAATCTTTATAAATGATAAATGTGTCAATGACATGAATCTTTATGAAAGAAAAACTTGTCAATGACATGAATCGTTATGGATGAAAAAGGTGTCAATGACATGAATCTTTATGAATGAACAAAGGTGTCAATGGCACGAATCTTTAAGGATGAAAAAGGTGTCAATGGCATGCATCTTTATGAATAAACAATGTGTCAAAGACATGAATATTTATGGATGAAACAGGTGTCAATCACATGAATCTTTATGGATGAAAAACTTGTCAATGTCATGAATCTTTATGAATGAACAAGGCTGAAATTTCAATGACATGAATGACTTAACAAAGGGTAAATGACATGAATTTTTATGAATGGATCAGGCTTCAATGACATGCAAGGGTTTATCAAAAAGTATGTTGAGAGATAATTAGGAATTTTCATTGGTGTAATAACTCATTTTGGAAAAATAACTTTGCTTTCGCTGTGTTTTTTCTTTCTATGAACAATGCAGAGTTTATGGTTGTTATTTTGATTGACAATATTTATTTGTGATAGGTGTAGGACTAAATAGAAATCCAAATAATCCAAGATCAATGGCATCTACAATTTCTTTATCTTGTACAGTAAAATTACTTTTGAATGGGAATCTCAGAGACTGTTAGCATAAAGTCTTCCTCTTTAGGATTCTGGACCTCATCATAGAATATTTCTGTTTCACAAAACGGTTAATTTTGCAGCATTAACTGCAATCTGTTTTGTAACATTATTAGCTTGCATAATATTTCACAACAAAACACAGTCATGTTCATTTGCAGAGGTGATTAAGAATTAACAAAAATGTCCACCTTCACATTAAGAGTTCCCAAACTACACTTTGATTCCTCCCTTGAATCACATATTCTTAATAAAAACAATGACCACTTCGTAAAATAAACAAAACTAAAAAACTGCCAGAATTAATAAAGCAAGGCTTTGACATTTGAAATGCATGACTAATTAATGAATGAGACATACTGACATAAATGATTATGAATGAATGAAGACTACAATAACATGTATGTTTATGAATAGATAAGACTTCAATGACATGAATGTTTATGAATAGATGAGACTTCAATGACATGAATGTTTATGAATAGATGAGACTTCAATGACATAAATGTTTATGAATGGATAAGACTTCAATGACATGGATGTTTATGAATAGATGAGACTTCAATGACATGAATGTTTATGAATAGATGAGACTTAAATGACATGAATATTTATGAATAGATGAGGCATTAATTACATGAATGTTTATGAATATATGCAGCTTTAATGACATAAATAATTATGAATAGATGAGGCTTTAATAACATGAATGTTTATGAATTGATTAGTCCTCAACATTATGAGTATTTATGAATAGATGATGTTTTAATAACATGAACATTTATGAATAGATAAGACTTCAATGACATGAATGTTTATGAATAGATAAGACTTGAATGTTTATGAAAAGTTGGGGCTTTAATGACATGAATATTTATGAACCAGACTTCAATAACATGAATGCTTATGAAAAATTGGGGCTTCAATGACATTAATATTTATGCTTAGATTAGACTTCAATGGCATGAATATTTATAAATAGATGAGGCTTAAATGACATAAATTTTTATTAAAAAATGAGGCTTTAAAACATGAATGTTTATGAAAAGATTAGACTTCAATTACATGAATATTTATGAATCGATGAGGCTTAATTGACATAAATCTTTATTAATAAATGAGGCTTTAATAACATGAATGTTTACAAAAAGATTAGACTTCAATGACATGAAAATTTATAAAAATATAATGAGGCTTTAATGACACAAATGTTTATGAATGAATGAGGCTTTAGTAGCATGAACATTTATGAATGAATGAATCTTCAATGCCATGAATGTTAATGAATAGTTGGGGCTTCAATGACATGAATATTTATGCAAAGATGAGACATTAATGACATAAATCTTAATGAATATATGAGGCTTTAAAACGTGACTGTTTATGAAAAGATTAGACTTCAATGACATGAACATTTATGAATATAATGAGGCTTTAATGACACAAATGTTTATGAATGAATGCTGCTTCAATGACATGAATGTTTATGAACAGATGAGACTTCTATGACATAAATGTTTATGAATGTACGAACTTCAATGACATGAATATTTATGAATAGATGAGGCTTTAATGACACAAATGTTTATGAATGAATGAGGCTTCAATGACATGAATATTTATGAACAGATGAGACTTCAATGACATGAATGTTTATGAATTGATGAACTACAATGACATGAATGTTTATGAATATATCAAGACTTCAATGAAATAGATGATGCTTTAATGACATGGATGTTTATGAATAGATGACATGAATTTTTATGAAAAGTTGAGACTTCAATGACATGAATGTTTATGTATGGATGAAGCTACAATGACAACAGAGATAATGATTCATGACTGGATGCGACTTCAATGACATGTACATTTTAAAAATTATTCAGTACACAGAGGCCGACAAAATTAAGCATTGTAAATTCACTTAGTCTGCACACATTTCCAAATATACGATATTTGATGGAGAGTATGGAATATTTGTTTCACAGATGAAGACTGACCTTTTCCTATGAATATTGCAGAATAAACCAGAAACAGATTGTTTCTTTTCTCCACCTGGAGGCTGTGATCCCATAAAACCTTCCCCTTTACCCTGAGGATTGGAAAATGGACAATGCAGGGGGTGTCTTTTAAGAGGCAGTACCTGCTAAACCTTCTGGAATACCTTTCGATTTTTTTTATCCACATTGTATAATTTTATTTGTTTTAAGTTTTATATGTATATGTTTATGTTCCTTTATTCTGTCGGCTTTCCCATTTTGTCTGGCATGGTTTACTTTCGCCTCCTGATTAAAGACATGAATGTTATAAATGGATGAAACTACCATGACATTAAAGCTTATGACATGGATACTTATGATTGGATGAGACTTTAATGACATGAATGATTAAGAATGAATGAGGTGTCCAACAACATACTATTAATGAATTAATGATAATTCAATGACATGAATATTTAAATAATATTCAAGACTTCAATGACATGAATTTTTACTAATTAACTAGGTGTTAATAACACGAATGTTTATGAATTCTTTAATGATATAAATATTAATGAATGAATGAGAAAACAATGACATGAATGATTATGAATAGATGAGGTTTAAATGACAAGAATATTTATAAACAGATGAGATGAATGAGATATCAAATGACATTGACTTCAATGAAATGAATGTTTATGAATGAATGATGTTTCCAATGACATAAATGATGAAGGATGAGGATCCAAAATGCCTAAAGGCATCTTTTGACCTTTCTTAGGTTTTGCAACCCCCAGTTTCCCCCTAAGACCAACAGTGAAATGTGAGGGCTTGTTGGATGGCCAGATCTTGTGGTTTTAATAACAAGCAGAAACTATTGACATATTTCCAATTTGCCTGCAACAATCTCAACATACATACCTTTAAAAGTTCTAAAGTCATAAAAATGGCATTTTACCTGAGAGGGCTGTTATTTTGATCTCATGTGCATTTATCTATGGGCAAAACCCAATCACATGTAACAAAAGTCAGGGCTGATGCATATGGCAGACGGATAAAATATTGTTAAATTTTTTTTTCTGAATACTGTCATCTAGCCATGGTTTCATGGCAACCAGAAAGTCCTGGAAATGGTCAAAATGACCACTTTTTCACCTCTGATCCAAGTTGGTGACCACTACCCACCTTGCCCCTCCCAATTTCTTCTTTACTATTTCATATAGTTGCATACATATCGTTTCATCACTGCAACTCATTTGCCTAAGTTTGCAAATTTTAGGATTTTTCACAAATTAATTAAGTAAGGAAGGAGATAATGATATGAAAATCTATGAAAGGATAACATTTCAATCACAGGAATCTTTATGAATGAGGAAAGTGTTAATGACATGAATGATTATGAATAGATGAGATAATACAAAGTGAATTTATGAAAGAATAAAACCCTACAACATTAATATTTATGAATGAATAAATATTAATGACTAGGGGTGTAACAATACACCAACCTAAAGATATCATACGTATCACAATACAAGGGTGACAATACAATACATTAGATACAATACACAACTATATATTTTCCATCAATTTTTCTATGATTTTAATAAATATTTATCAGATTCTAAAATGAAGAAGTTTGCTGAAGCCAGGTTTCATTCCTGAGTTCATATTGTTGGGCTTAAGAAAGATTCAATTTATTATCTATCTGGGACAGGTTCTTAGTTATGTTGTTTTTCTATTATTCCTGGGCAAAGGGGGTATTTTTACCTGTTTTGTATTGTATCGAAACTTCAGTTAAATGTATCGTATCGTATCATGACCGAAAGTATCGTGATACAGTGAATTATCTATGTATCGCTTCACCCCTATAAATGACATATTTATTAAGATAACACTTAAAAGACATGAATGTGTATGAAGAGTTAATGACATGAATGTTTATGAATTGATCAGGCATCAATGATATAAAAATTTATGAATGAATAAGGTATCAATGACACAAATCATCATGAACTGATGAGGCTTGAAACACATGAATATTTATGAATACCAGCAACAAGAATGTTTTTTTGTTGAATGAATGGGGTTACAATGACATGAATGTTTATAAATGAATGAGACTTCAATGACATGAATGTTCATGAATGATTAAGGATTCAATGACATGAATGTTTATGAATGAATAAGGATTCAATGACATGAATGTTTATGAATGAACAAAGTGTTAATGACATGAATGTTTATTAATGAACAAAGTGTTAATGGCATGAATGTTAATGAATAGACAAGACTTCAATGACATGAATGATTATGAATCAATGAGACTTCAATGACATGTTTATGAATGAATGAGAGTTCAATGACATGAATATTTATGAATGAATGAGATGTCAAGGACATGAATATTTATGAATAAATGAGAAGTCAATGACATGAATGTTTATGATTAATGAGACTTCAATGACATGAATGTTTATGAATGAATGAGATGTCAAGGACATGAATATTTATGAATAAATGAGAAGTCAATGACATGAATGTTTATGATTAATGAGACTTCAATGACATGAATGTTTATGAATGAATGAGATGTCAAGGACATGAATATTTATGAATAAATGAGAAGTCAATGACATGAATGTTTATGATT
>JARWCS010353620.1:0-10956 GCA_034783895.1 Geukensia demissa
TTACACGGATTACACAATATTATTGTTATTATTACTCTGAATGTTAACTTCATTGTCAATCAAAGTGAGAAAACCCCGCCCATTAATTATCACATGATTTTTCAAAGACCGCCTTTTACATGGATTAGTTATACGTTCGCATATTATATCAACACTATTTGTCCTTTGTAAAAATATGTAAAAATAGTAGAATTGAAATTCTAATGAACGATTCCTACATGAAGAGTAATAATACATTTTATGAAAGTTTTTTTTTAAATATCCAAACTTTATAACAAGTTGTGTTGAAAATGTTAATTATCATTCCCTTGACTTTACATGTTGGTTCTCTCCCTTTATCGATTTTTATGAAGTGTTTGATAATCACTATTTCAGCTCATATTTAAAACACAAAATATGGAATATATGACAGAAAGACACCACCCACATCTTAAATGCGAATATAACGATTATTTAAAATCAAAATTAAACTGCGTTTGGATTAACCTTCATCAGACACGCTCGGAATTAAAAAAAATAGAAGATCAGACTAACTTTATGAATTTCAAGTTACATTCATGGACCAAATGAAATTTACTACAGTAACGTAAATGACGTAATCAACGCAGATAAGCCAAATATAAGGACAACAATCAGGGAGTTTTACAAATTACAATGTTGGATACATGTAAACTTTCTATTTCCAACTTACATTCCAGTACCCGAAAATTAAAAAGAGCATACTCAAACACGGGAAGCTTTTTACGACATCCACACAGCACAAAAAAAATCCATAATAATATCTTTGGTATTTTTGTTTTCAATTTCAACCCCTAAACAAACGTTAACCGCGGTTATAACACCAAATGTATCATGCAAGTCAATGGTTGTTATATGTCTTTCTCATTGTTTTTGTTTATTTATGTTTACATTGAGGTGAAATAAGCTTAATGCCATGTAATACAGGTTTTATTTGCTTTGGGTGATCTAGGATTCCATTCATATTGAATTTCTTCCGTTTCTTATGGAGACAGAGTAATGTCTTCTTGAAATTCACCTTATTATGATCTTAAGTTTTTTTTATATATGATTTTTCAGGAAGTATAAAAATACAACGGCAGACACTCATGGTGCACGAGTCCAACAGCGTCGTCTTGAACGACTTAAAGAAATTCTGGACTCAATGAAGAAACCAGACACTAAAGAATTCAAACCTTTGGAAATGTTAAACTGCAGCTACCTTCGCCTATCCAAATCAAACGTGGAAGAGTTAGAAGAAATGGTTCGAGCGGCCGGTCAAGATCCTGGACTTCATTACCATAGTGATCTGTCTAATTACGATCTGTTTGAAGAACTGCGAAAAGAAGCAGAACAAGAACTTAGAAAATCACAGTGCTCACTCAAGCCATCACCAGCACCGTCAGCGCAGAGACCATCTCCAGCTCCTTCAAGCAAGAGGCCATCACCGTCTCCTTCATCACAAAGACGAAGACATTCCATAAGATAACGCTTGACAATCAATTAAAATTGTGCAATATATTTCCTTCATAACAACAAATGTTGAATTATTGGTGTAGAAGATTTTTGTTATTATACTGATTTGTCTTATAAAGGGAAGCAGGTTTGTTGTTTTGGTAATTCGTTATCAGTGGCGTATCAAGGCGTTCCAAAAACGAAGGATATAGTAATCATTTTTTTAAAAAGAGGCAGATGAACCATGTTTTGGAAAAATAGAAACGGAGACGGACCACGTTTGGCCAAAATAATTCCGTAATTCAAAAAGAAAAAAAAAATTAAAAAATCGGAGAATTCGGAAAAGGGGAAGTCGTTTGGGACTTAAGATTCGCCCCCTGAAAACGTTTCAAAATTACTATTGTTTTCACTATTGAATTATATTGTTTGAAGCATATTGTTTCTATTAATGCAATAAATCACCAGAAGATTTAACATTGAATGTGATGGCTTACTGTCACTTAAGTATTGGTTTTCATGATTTGCAAAACCATAAGGTCCCTTTCAACAACCTCTTGGTAAGGATTTGAATAATTTACAAGGAAAACATCAGGTCTAGGTACTTAAAGATCGTCCCTACTGTAAACCTTTTTGATTATCTACATTGCAGGGCCACCACAAACCCATCACATGAAAAAATCGTTTGTCGTTACGTTTTTCTTTTCCTTCTTTTTAAATGGAAACCACGTTTTTATTTTCTACAGATAAAGTCATTGTTTTGTAATGTAAGATTTATTTTTTAACAATTTCCTTTGCAATTCGTTTGTTTGGTTCGAATCTAATGTAAATGCCAGCTGCATTAAATATTTAATGTAGTCTTTTTACAGATATGACTGGTTTTAGTATCGGATAGAAATTTGTATGCATGTTGATTTTAGGAATGTTTTGAAGGAAAAAACAGTTACAAGAAACAATTTCTTGAAAGTGAAATGTATTCTTTTATTTTACATGGAAAAGATGGTATAATACTACAAAATTCATTTACACACCTACAAAGATCATTCATTAAAAATAGATGATAATTATACTAATTTGATAACAGTCTTATCATGTGGTCTGTTCTACAAAATTCATTTACACCATTGCAGGTATGATTCATATCAAAATCTAAATGATAATACTATTAAAAATAGATCCTAGTTTGATGCTTACCCTTCTAGACACCTGGTCCCACTCCTTGTTTTTATAGGAGTTCGTGCGATTCCTTCCGAATTTGACACAAGATTTGACACCGATTTTGACATTAAGGACTCCACGACGGGTGTTGCGCGCAAGACAGGGGACGCTTACCCTTCCGGAGCACCTGATCCCACTCCTATTTTTTAAAGGAGTTCGTGGATTCCACGCTTTTGTTCCTTTTGTTTACGTTTTATCTTTCAGTTTGTTTTTAATTTGTCTTGTCTCTTTGGACTATGCATTTTTGGTCTCTCGCATGGGTATTCTACACTGGACTTTGTAAAATTCTTAGTGCGATAAGTGTGTAAAAATTATTCCATTTTGTTTTCACTACTGGACATCATGTACGCTATATGGTAAATTTCTTCATTTTAAAACATTTCTACTATAAACGGCTAGTTATATAAGGAATCTAACATTGCTATCCTTATTTCAAATAATTCACAAGATTTTGTTTCTCCAATTATATAACGCAGTAAATTTGTCGTTTTAAGGTAAAATATTGTCTTGAATTCCCGTTGAATTGTGGCATCGTCAATCAGTCCGCTATTGATAATAATTTTTTAACCACCGGTGGATATGCGTGAAAATATAGGAATTAGAGAGAATTTTTTTTCTTCTACAACACATCGAAACAAGATTCAGTTACCATGTATTAGTTTCTTAACATGCATCATTTCAAGTTAATTAAGAATTCCATTTCATACCAAAGCACTTAACAGGTACTTGTTCATCAAACAGTTTTCGGCATAAATCGCAGACATATCTATATGACATTAACAAAGGGTAAAGTTGATATAACTTACCTCAGAAATGTGACCGTTACACTTCTGACTTTCACCTGTATAATTACTACCACAAGTTATCCCTGGAAATATTGAAAATAACTGCACTTTTGTCTGCTTTCATCTTTCAATTTTTGGGGAAAAGGGTACCTTATTCAATAATTATATGTAATTATGACTTGACAGCCCCCCAACAAAAGGCCCCCCCTATCCGCCACCTGGGGATCGCGCTTGGTCAGCTCTGTGTTTCGAGCCCTAGAGACCATTCCGGTGCATAGACCATCAAAAATGCATAAGATTAACATTTTTCCGGATTATCAACCCAAATCAAATCCTGGATTATCTTATTATTAGTGTGTTATCTTACCGCATTTCAAATTGTCTAAGTATGAAAACTATCACTAATATATCCGATTTGAAAAAAAAATTCAATATTTTTATGAATATAACAACAAATTTTGACCATCTTATTAACCTAATTACCTTGCAAGGTCACTAATAAGGAATCGATGAACTTCCTTTAACCGCATTTCATCCTACATTTTAAATTTCTCATATTAAGATGAAACTTTTTTCTCATTACCCGTCCATTTTAGAGTTTTGGACAACGAAAAAATGTATTCAGAGTAGCTTTACTGTAAATTGAAAATTGATCATTATTGCTATTTTTTTAAAATGTTTGTTGTTTCCAAATCTGTAAATTCCGGTCTTCAATCTTTTACTCCCCTTGGCCCAAAAGCTTTGATTTCCAGAGCTGCCTGGTTCTCTATGCCCACGAATTTCAATCAAATTCACAATTTACAAATATTGTATCAAAAAACGATCAGGAAAATATTAATTTAAGCCAGAAATAAAATTTCAATAAAATCATTGTTGTGGCAAAAACTGAATTCGAACGATACATATGACATAATATACTTCAATTTTGACCTCCTGCTATTTCATCATTTTCGTCGTGGCAAATTTCGTTTGGGGAATTATAATTTATATTTTAAATGCTGCCAGTATTAATGGTTTAAGCTTTTAAACCATATAAAATGAGTTTCCGTATTAGGTGAGTTCTATTGTAAGTAAATAAAACTTTATACCAGTCCTCTATTTATATTTATGACAATAAACACAAATTACTGAGAATTTACTATAAAAACAAAAATATCGACACGAGAACAGATGAAATGAACAAGACAAAAGGAGGGTCGTTATATTAATTATATAACAAACAAAGGGTTACAACTTTCAATACAGTTCCGATAAAATTTGAAAGTTATTAATTTGACAAAATATAATGATTTTTCCTATAATTTCATTTACGATCGCATAGCACTTATAACTCGAACAAAAAACTAAATTAAGATAGTGAATGCAAACATATACGGTAGGGCTAGAATCCTGTTGATGGAAAATTTTATTCAGATGTAACAAATCATTTTTAGGTAGACTGATAGCAATTGCAATAATGACAATGTTTAAAAAAGGGTCTTTTAAAGTATTCTCAGGCATAAACCATTTGACATTAAAGGGCGTTCTATGGCATGACTTAAGGATGTTTGGTCACCGGAATGAAGGTTGTTTTTTCAATAGGCAGTAATAGGCTTCGCCTCCTCATAGGTCAATTTCCATCATGTTAATTAGGAATGACTGGTAATAACAAAGTAAGAGCTTAAACTAAGACTGTTAATTTTAGTTATCTTTCTTGGTACGATTGCTATGTTTTGGTTCTAATGGTTAAGCCGAAAAATGTACGTACACCATATTCATTCAACTTTCTTTGTTTTTTGGTTTTTGCTTCACTTAGTTTGCATTTCCCTACAAAGTTACAACATTTGTTGTCAGATTTGAATTTTAGATAACCACTGGCTTAAAAACATATAAGGATTAACATGTAGCACCTTTTCCGAACTAATTTCCGGAAAACCGAGTTCTATATAAAACTAATGTAAAATTAATGTTTGTGAGTTGTTTTCCTTCTTTCTAAGGTCGTACCACCAGGTCAACGTAAGACAGAGTAAGTATGAAGACAGCTATAAGTAGTTAAGGTGTGTCGTTTAACAGAAAATTCCCATGTTTTACATTGCTTTCTGTGAAAAAATTCTCAGAGGGACTCACCGGAGATCGGAATCAGGCTGACGAAACTGTAATTACTGCATAAAAAACAAGGTTAACGGTAAATAGGTTTTTAAAAAGTGCCACACTTTTCCTTACAAATAGAAATACAGTAATCAAACTGAATTGGGTTTGGAGGAATTACCACAGATGTGGTACTTTTGTTATAAGTTCATATACTCAAACACCAACTAGGTATACAACTTCATTTTCAAAAATTAATGCTCTAAACAACGCCGGGTGAATTTTTTTCTTAACAAATGACTATCCCTTATCGTACTTTACTTGGTAATTTTTCTTTCAAAATATATGAAGAATTTAGGTTAATAAGTGCTCAACGAATTTGAAAAATTATCCAAAAAAGTCTAGGTAGGACAACTGCCTGGCCACTTTTGATCCATCTGTGTTGGACATGCGGATACGGAATTATATATCTCACAAAATTAGCGATCCTTTTTTTTAAATTCACCCCCTGTTTAATCGTTTACATCTTCTAAATTTCTCGTTTGTGTCTAAGGTAGAAACCATTTTAAAGCGAGAGGACATACTTCTTATTCTAACAAAGGGTCCTGAAACAGGATTCACCCATAGTAAAATCTCCAATAACTTATGACTTGCACGCGCTTGTCAATTTCACCTGTGTATGCTTCCGCTGTTCACAAACGTTTTCATGTGAATGTCTAGTGATATGTGATTCCAAATTAAATTCATTGTTACTGTTTTATAATGATTTCCTTTATTTGATTCTCACCAATGTCCCAATGATATTGTTTATAATACTTAAACCAAAATGTGAGTAGGAGGTTATTGGAATGGCATTCGATTTTAAAAAAATCCCGTAATTGTTCTATTAAAATTGAAATAATTTACCTATTTTTCTATCGCTCGGTGTAAAATTTGACGAAGATAATGTTAACTATATTAAAATCACCAACAAACTTAGGACCACCATGAATTATTTGAGTGCTTCTTTTGCTATATTTGGATCTTTGACTTCATATGTTTCGGTTCTAGTGCTACTGTTGAGAGGTGACTCCTTGAAATGTACATATATCATAACTAAATTTTCCATAATTATTTAACATTGGTAATTTTGTATTCTGAATTATTGGCTGAATTAAAACATAAAGATATACTTAGGTTTTCTTCGGCCAAGTCTTGAATATCATGTACTGAAATTTCCAACTATTGCTAATAAATTGTCGAAAAGAAAACTGACTGTAACACTTTTAAACAGACAGTACTCATTGAACAGTTTATTGTGCATTGACATTGAACTTTGTGAATGGTAATAAAAAAGTATAAAATAAATGACACGAAATCCCGAGCAAAGAGACAGCGCTTTTATTGCACACAAAATTTCGCATTTTTCCTGTGGGGCCCTTTCCAGCTTGCTTTATGGTTTCAATTTGTGTCTATTGTTGAAGGAATGAGTGTGACACGTAGTTGTTAAAATCCTTGTATTTGGATTTTATTGGGTACCTTTGCCATTGACAATCATACTATGCTCCTATTGCCATACTCAAACAAACAGCTATGTTCTAATATCAACAAATTACAGAGATAAGAGGCAAAGAAATCACAACAAATACAGTCATACTTTGCTCAAAACTTCAAATCACGAAACACATACATTACATACATTTATTTGACAAGCACTTCTTGACAGGATTTTACCAAACGTTCCTGCAAATTGGACATCACAGTAAATTCGTTGGAAATTTTGGTGTTATTTATCCACATATCATATCCAATGAATGAAAAACTTAAATATTAGTTGTAGACCTTGTTGGTGTTTGAATACATACATATGAAAAGAACGTCCCCACCACTTGTGGAATTGACATTGAATATAGGTCAACTTTTGTGATGCCTTTATTATTAGTCCACTATACCTATAAAAGTTTTTAAAGTTTGTTTTAAAAAAAATAATTGAAACAGAAACTTTACTTATAAATGGAAAATGAGAGATAAACATAAGAACAAATTTCATTT
Organism: Geukensia demissa; assembly: GCA_034783895.1. Lineage (NCBI taxonomy): Eukaryota > Metazoa > Mollusca > Bivalvia > Mytilida > Mytilidae > Geukensia > Geukensia demissa. Next base: position 7,551 of record JARWCS010353620.1, read on the forward strand.
TACTCTGTAAATATAATTTTAATTGTGATAGTATTAATTTTAGAAATTGTACAATGTGTAAACTGATTGAGTTTGATTGTTTTACGGAAATCGGCATTCTGTATGTGCAATTCTTTTTTTGTCTTCATGAAAGAAAAACAAAATAGGAGTCTTAAAGTAAGGACAGCAGATATGGTGTTGTCTTTAAAAGAAAGCAGCATTCAAATACAAACAAGATGGCAAAAAAAAAAAAAATAGGGATTATGACTACACTACCTAGATGTTAAGGTTGTAGACCTGGGTTATGCGAGATAACTTTTGAAATCAGTCATATGTTTAAAATATTCTATTGCGTTGAAGCTTTTTAAGCATTCGGTTGAAAAAGATCAAAATTAAACTATGTCAATTAGATGCTTCTGTTAGATATATAAAAATAGTTGACAAAAACGTACCAATGATTTAAAAGAGTTGTGTCCCTTAAAATAGGTGTACATACAATCTTAATTATTGGTTATCTGTTCATTTTACATTTATGTAATTTTACATTTCAGAACGAGTTACAGCAAAATACCACAATAGACGAGGAAAAGAAGTATGATACATCTCAAATTATTATATATAATTCGATAGCATACCAAGGCACTTCACGTTACTTGTACATCAAACAATTTTTTAATAAATTATATATATATCTTTGACATCAGCTAAACGCACAACGTACATTACTTACCTTAAACTGACCGTTACGCTTATGTCTCTAATTGCTACCACAAGTCACTGGACAAATACAAAATCTTTGCACTTTTGTCTCTTTTCATCTTTCGTTTTATGTTGAAAACATTTTCTTTTTTTCGAGTGACATTCTGTAATTAAGCATCTTGTATCGTCCTCTTATGTTTATATAAATTATTGTTTATAATGCACATATGCTCAGATCTTAAATAATTTATGAATGACAGTAGAGTGTTCTCGTGCTTAGCTCGTGTCTTTGACGACAACGATATTACGCACTTGACTTGTTTATTTGAAAAGTTTTCTCTTGTAGTTGGGGTTTAAAATTTCAGATTCAAATTTTCATTTGTATGACCATTAAAAAGTTCGTTTTTAGCAATTTTATACTTACATAAAAATGTATGTAGCTGTCATTCATATACTTACTGAAAGGTCAAAAATGATAAAAATCAAGATAAGGTCGGAAATTTCCTAAAATCTACAAAACCATTACAATCCCAACCCTACGGCCACTCAAAATTAATTACTAATTCTTCGGATTCGCTCGCTCTTAAAATCATAGATTTACTGTACTCGCATCATCATTTTTTATCACATTTTTAAAAATTTTCATCAATTTTCCTACATTTTTAAATAAAAAATATTCCCTCTCGCTCCTAAAAATATACAAAAAGAATTGAAAAAATTATAAACTGCTCTTTCAGCATCAATTCTGAAGCTTTCCCTTTATATTTTACCATTTTCAGAAAAAAAATTAAAATTAAAATTTCCGCTCGCTCACACCTAATTTTATAATAAAAAATCTGAAGAACTAGAAATTTATTTGGAGTGGCCTAAGTGAATTTAACATGTGATCCCTTGTCTGGCATGAATTTTACCAGGTAATATTTTACAGAAACTGATATGAATAATTCAAATTCTAAACCCCAGAAATAACGGAAAAGGCTTTATTCTTTCTGTTGTACTTGGTAGATGCCCTTCCAGCTGGATTTAGCTGTCTGTTTGTTTGGTTATAAATATTCCATTTTAAAATATTTGGATTTTTGGCTTTTCTATGTTTTATTCAACACTGGTAAACCTTTGTTTTTAAACTAAGTTTAGCTATGGCAGCAATTTTGTTGGTCTAGTGGTACCGTGGTATGCAAGATACAGTTGCAAGAGCGGACCACCTATCCACTATACATTTTGGTAGAGACTTTTAAAGAATTTATTGACATTTTTTTTTTTATGTGACAGCATCCACCATGGTTAAGGGGCTGGAATACTGTATAAATAATGGTATACAGTGACCATTCCACCAATTATAAAAATAGGAGATGTGGCATGATTGTCCATGAGACAGCCACCCACCAAAATGACAGTAGAATTTAAACTTCTACAGGTCCCATTATGGCCTTCAACAATGAACCAGAGTCCATACCATAACGGAAGCTGTAAAAGGCCCCGAAACACAAAATGTGAAACTATACATAAAACATGACAATCGACCTAATCTAATGCAAAAATGGTGAACATATAACAATAATTGACTAATAAAACAACGACAACCACTGGACTACAAGTTCAGCCTCATATTTATAGGGTACGTGGTGTTTTTTTTTTAATTTTCGATATTTGTTATTTTCAAAGGATCACCGCGCCCCTCGACTTATCTTCTGCGTGTTCTTTCTGTTTTTCTCCATCTTCTCTCGTACAATGTATAATTCAACTCTGATTTAAATCTACTACGTCTTATTTTTGGAATTAACTGAATAGATTTTAAAATTAATACAAGAAATTGATACAAATTAAATTTCTTATTATCTTTGTTTATGTATATAAATCGGTCACCTCTTATATTTGTCTAACGTGATTAAAAAAATCATAAACATACTAGAATATTTTGAAATTTTACCAATTTATCCATTAAATTCCACCTTAAGTATTTTATAAATGTTTGTGTTTTCGAAACAGGATTTTAAGTAAGAGCTAAATGTAAACAATTAGGATCATATCTTACATAGAATAACATACCATTGCAGTAAAATTTTCGTTACATATTTTGTTTGTGTGCTTCGAGATAGCATACTAGTATGTAATATTTGTTTTTGTGGACTTTGGTAACTGTACATGTACAACGTAAACTAGATTAATACAGAGCCTAATCAAATACATGTACTAGACTGAAGAAAAATCAAATATGATTTATGATTTGATGGAAAATATATATGTATGTCCTCCTAGGTTCAAACGTGTGCTGTATACTGACTTGATTTTCTTTCTAAATCATAGTTATCTCAAAATGCGCAGTGTCAAAAACATATATGAGAAACAATCATTTAAATCAACGCCATTAAAATATAACAGAGATGGATCCTTGGAATCCTGGCATTTGGTTTTTCAACTAAATTATTTAAAAGAACAGTATCCACAACAAAAGCTAAACATTATCATGATCTAGTGATCTACAAAAAAGCATTCAGTAGGAACAGGATATTTCTCTCTTCTGAGATTCATAACTCAATGACTTACCAATAACTTGCCTTAATGAGTAATCAACTAGTTATTCCATAAAATGATAGATGAAAAATACTTCTATTATTATGATTTCCTATGTCGGACTTTCTATATCTACTGATGAGAGGTTACATGTACTTCTTGAATTGTGCATATAGCAAACATCCATTGTGCAAATTTAGAACTGTTAATCATAAAT
>JARWCS010353631.1:0-18877 GCA_034783895.1 Geukensia demissa
TCTTGTCCTCGTTGTTCTCCGGAGTTTGTCAGTACTTTTACATTTTCCCTTTTCCTCGAATATCTCCTTGGTATTTCTTGACACATGACAACATAGAAAGATTTTGCTATAGCAAAACTTTCAAAAATGGGAGGAAAACAAAATGCTGGGAAAAAAGCCAGGTTCTAAAGTTACATTCCCCACCTCGACTCCTAATTGACAAAAAAAATATTGTGAAAAAATCAACCTGTCTACAACAGCCAATGCCACCAACGACACTACCATACCGTAATACATACTCTACTGCAGAACACACATTCTTAAGGGGAAAACAAATAGAGGTGACATTAACTCTACAAAGCAGTCCTGCTTTTGAATTTTACATTGTGCTTTATGTTCAGTATAGTGCTGGTACATTATATAAACTTACGAGTACACATCTCCAGACTTGGTACCATGTCTAACATCATCTAGAGTTTTAGCATTGCTCAGCAACTCTGGAGCTGTCCAATATAATGAGCTGAAAATTAAAAATGAAATGCAAAGTCCTTTTTTCAACGCTGATTACTTTTGAGTACAGGCCTGATTTTGCCAATGGTAATGGGTAACTGGAAGCTGTATTTTGTTTATAAAAAAAGAAAAAAATATAGGAAAATTCTGCCTTAAAAAGGGAATTCCATTTTAAAACGCGAGTAAATATGCCAAATATTACCCTTATACACTTGTTTACTGAATTTGTCAGTTATACAAACCTTTTCTGTTGAAAATAACTAGTTTTTAAGAAAAAAGCTAGTTTTATTTTAAATCTTAAAAATAACAACTGGTGTCCAAATTATACAAATGTCTCAGACAATATTCAAAAAGGACCAAATTTAACAGATAAACCTAAGCCAAATTTATGCCATTTACGCCATGTAGTGAGTACAGTCGACCTTAACTGAGCAAATTGTGCAATCCAAATCTGGCTAATTATAGAGATCCAAATATTAACACTCCTTAAAGATTTTGGTATAAACATTTTTCATCCTGCAGATCGACTCATTTGAGTGCTTAGACATCACAAGCTAAGGTAATGTTGTCACCAATGTAAACAAAAACTCAGAAATGCCCTTGGGACAAAAAAATGGAATTATTAGGAAATATCATATCATATCCAATCCCACAGGTCAGTTTTTTTTTATAGTTGATTTAATAATTGTTTCGACTAACCACTTGCACCAACAACTGGGACAGACATTAGAGACTTTCAAACAGCTTTTTAGCTCACCTGTAAAAAAAAGTGGAAATGGGTTTCCACAGAAGAATTATATATTAAACAAAAAGAAATGAGCTATTTTAGAACAGGGAATTTTGATTTACTTTGTTGAATAATCAATCAATGGACGATATATGAGAATCAGGTGAGTTTACTGACTCTCCTTTTTTTATAATATTTAAACAATTAATTGTACATTTATCAAATAACTTTCAAGGACTTTTTTCACGTACTTTCACATCATTATTTTTTAAGATATGAAGTACATACAATACATTAAAACAAAGAGTTGTAATTAAAGTAAAGATCAGTGGAACAAAATAAAGGCAACCTCAACCTGTAACCAATCAATGTAAACTTGCATACCAAAATTCAGGCAAAATTTTTAAAGTGAATTTAGCACTTTATCAAAGTTTGACTGCAAATGGCCCAGTAGTTTCTGAAAGAAGAATCTTAAAGGATTTATTGACTTCTATTATGTTTATTTCCAGTTAATAGCAGACATCTTGATTTTCAAAAGGGCATGCACGAAAAAAATTTGTAGTGGTCGACCAAAGTTTGGTTCTAATCAGCCCAACTGGACTAACCCAAATTAATTTCTTTAAGTCAATGTTACAGACAGATAGATGGGCAGAGGACATCAAGAGATGCAACAACTCATATTACACTTTGTGCCTGGCGAGATAAAAGTCAAGGTCTTTAAAATTCACCATATTAGCACTGAATATTTGCAGATTATACAATATCTGTCATACCTTATTTGGAGAGGGTGGTATTCTTCATCTGGAGGATCTCTTCTTGGACCATCATAGCGTAACATTGGTAGACCAAATCCTTAAAGATATAAAAGAGAAAAATATATAAAGTTAAGGGTCCCTTTATACGGTCAGGGATCTTCTGTCAAACCTTGACCTTTGCAAATGATGATTTTTCCTGTACTTATTAATAACTAGTTATGATGAGAAACCAGGACTATGAAATATTTCTGTATTTATACATAAGAGAGAGTTTAGTTTTAATAATGAAATTTAATGAAATGTGATAATTGTTCTGTGTCAAAAAGATGGTTTAGGTGGTTAGAGCAGGATAGTAGAAAAAAGGGTATTTTTTTTTTACTTTCCCCTTATTCAAGGAGGTTCAGCATGATCAATCAGTACCTCATTTCATATAAATAAGGTCATTGAAAGTCATGATGTAGAGAAGTATAAGATGGTTTTTAATGACTTTTTTCTGTACCAAATCATGAATAATGGCAACCAAATATTTTTTAAAACAAGTGTGGACACAGAAATGTAGGCAAAACAAAAAATTGACTTGACTGTAAAAAAAAGGTCTAGGTCAGTTGTCAGATAGCAGACAGATAGCAGACTAGGTATGCCAGTTGTTGAGAAATAGACTCAAGTGTAAAAAGTTGGCAAAAACATTCAACCGTGGAAATGAGTTCAATGTCAGATGACATAATGCAGGCTGGTAAGTACTCACCAAGATCTAACTACAGACAAAACATGATGGGTGTAGGTTTAACAGTTGTTAAGAAATGGACTTGAATGTAAAAACTTTTCAGATTTTCAAATTTTATTAACACAAAGTTATTGAACCATGAAAATGAGGTTAAGGTCAAATGACGTATAACTGCTCGGCAAGTTCATATCATGAACTACCTGCATAACAAATTTTGTTAACCTGGATAAAACCGTTTCAGAGATATAAGGCGTAAAACAAAGTTTCCTCCGCCGGGAGTAACACCTATGTTTAGCTTCCGGGATAAAAAGTCGCAGGCCAGACAGTGAAAATGAAATTACGAGCTAGAAACCATGTTATAACTAGAATAAACGGTGAAAGCTTTTAGGTCATAGAAAATTATCATTACCCGCAGTCATGGTTTAACATAAAATGCCTTTTTGATAAAAGTACAATCAAACATGAACTGCACTGTGAATGCTATGAATGGGTTATTAACATTGCATAATTGAATTTGATCAATGTCTTTATGAGTGGTAACCTAATTTGTTTAATAAATTTGTTACATGCTTGAATAAAATCACAGTAACCTGAAACTAAATCAAAGTAGCAGGGGCTTTTAGGCCCAAAAATTGACCGAAAACTAAATTTTGAATTAAACAGTTTAATTAATTATTTTAAGCTAAATCAAGATGAAAGAAAATACTTTTCACCTCATACTTAAACATTTTATACGCAAACGAGTCGCCAAAAATACCCTTTTTGTCAAATGTCTCATTTTTACCCGTTTTGGGGTAAATCTTGAACAAGGAATATATGTATACAAGCAAGAAACATTTTAATATTTAGTTATAAGATGGAATAAGGGATCCTACAATTTATATGAAAACATTTTGTTTCCTAAAGGTGCTTTCTGATTGAAATTCTTGTTTAAAAAACTCAAGAAATTTATCATTTTTATCTATTTTTGTTGGCTTGGCCCATAAAAAGACATCATAATGGCAGCATATTGTTATTAGTTCAATTAATTTATTATTCCTCATCATACTGCATTACTTTTGATTGTATTTGAAAAAGCTATTAATGTCTTCATATTTTGGGGCCAAAACTGGGCCTTAACCCACCTATTCATATTTTTATTGTGACCTTGATTTCTACATACCAATTGCATATCCATTATAGTTGCCACAGTAATCAAATGCATGTGTTTTTTATCAAAATTACTTGAAAGTGTTTCTGCTATAGCTTGTTCATTACAAATGTCTGTACCAGTCATGTTTGCTGTAAGCAAACAACCTACAGTGTTTTCATGACCATCTGTTCATCTAAATAAATGCTTCGGGGTTTTCTGAGATATCTACATTATGTTGTCCCTTGCTCTATTTGCAATTGTCTACTTACTATGCCCTGGATTCTTAAGTTAAATTTTAGTTACTTCACCGTCCCAGGTTAGAGGAAGGGTAAAGTGCTAACAAACATGCTTAACTCTTCCACATACTTAATGTACCTGTCCCAAGCCAAGAACCTGTTATCCAATGGATGTCATTGTTTTTATGCTTCTTGTTTTACTTTGTTTATTTTTTGGCTGATTGTTGTTACATAATTTTATCTAAGGCTCTTTTACAGCTTGATTTATTGTGTCATTTTTTCCATTATTGATGGCCTTAGGAAAACCTGTAGATGCTTGTAATGTATATGTTTTGGTTGGCTGTCTTATAGACAATCATATCACGTCTCCTTTTTCTATACAAAGGTTACAAGAGGAACTTTCAAAACTGTCTTCCAACACAGGCTAACAAACAACAGTGGATCCAGATTTTCATAAAAAGGGAACACAAAATAAACTTTCTGATGAAATTTCAAGAAAAGGGGGCATGAACAATTTCGTTTACCAGTAGATTTTCAGGTGAATTTACCATAGGGTCCTATGTTAAATTAGTTCTGCTGCGGCCGCCATCTTAGTTGGTTGGCAAGGATGCCAGACTTATTTTGGTAGAGGACCATCGAAGGACCGTTCCACAAAGTTTGGTTGCAATTGGCACAGTAGCTTCAGACAAGAAGACTTACAAGTAAATTTTCCATAGGTTCCTACGTTAAACTAAGTTCGGCTGTTGCTGCCATCTTGGTTGGTTGGAGGGAATGTCTGAAACCATTCCACCAAAGTTTGGTTGCAAATGGCTCAGTTGTTTCACACAAGAAGATTTTTCAATAAACAACCCCCTTTTTCTTAAAGTAACAGTGGCCATCTTGGAATTTCTAAATTGGTGGTTTCAGAAGAGAAGATTTTTTTTGTAATTGTTGACCGACACAAAGTGATGAGAAAAGCTCACATGGCCTTTTAGGCCAGTGAGCTTAAATAGTGTTCAGGGTATTATTTTACCATGATGTATGGGTGAGCTACAGGTTTATTGGTAAAGAACTTGTTAGGTCTTGTTATACAGTTCTAGTTCTTAAAAAGGCCTGCATGAAAAAAATATTAATGCAGTGGCAGATATTGCACCATACAGGTAAATGTAACATATTAGGGCTTAAATAAAAGCTGAGGAGGGATATTTCACAAAAAAACCCTATGAATATAAGGTTATAAAGTGAGTGATGTGGTCTGGAAAATTCCCTTTTCCAAAAAAAAAAAAAATAAAAAAAAATAAAAAAACACACACATTACATGTATTCTTAGTCGTTCTTGTATAATATAATTCTAGTTACTGCTGAGTTAACCCCACGTACATAAGTTCACGTTGTTAATATGAAGTTCAGAGTGAAGATTTTCTTAACAAGAATTCTTTGATACAGGTAAGATTGTTTGGGGTGGAATTCATATTTGCTGAAAACATAATTAGGATAAGACAAAGTGATCAATATATCTTCAAACTTTTGCGATAAAAGTAGGAGTGTAAAGGCAAAATGTTTTAATTAAGTTTTTTCAATTAAGTAAATAATTGCTGTAGAACCTCAAAATTTAACACAGAATGCAAATTTTATTTTTTTTTGGTGTTTTTTCAGAGGATGTTTTTTTTATCTTTATTGCTGAAAAAATTCTGAAAATTTTCAAATATGTGCAAATTTTTTTTTAAATTTTCATTTCAGTGTTGAGTGTGCGACTTCCAGGTGGTAAAGGCTAATCCATTAAAATTGATGTGGGTGGGTTGAGGGGAAATACCAACCTTCCTAAACACTCACTACCTTTCTAATGAATAACCCAAATTAGATTGGTGTGGCCATCTAATATTGAAATTTATTTTGTTGTTTCTTGAATGTGTTTAATATTTTCCATTTATAGAAAATGCAGTTGCAAATCATGGAAAATCTACCATTTTAGCAGTCTCCCCAGAATAGGCCAAAAATTTTACACAAAAAATAACAATGTTGTGATCCTATTTTCCCTCAAATAAATTATTTTTAATTATTTCCATTGTAGTGCTTACATCATTTTCTACTTTACAAAAGAAAAATTAAAATGCCTATATATTTTTGGACTATAAATAGGCATAATGCCCCTCACTCCGTTCCATACCTGAAATTTGTTGTCCACTACATACCTGAAATTTTACAAGCCCATCTGTTGTCCACTTACCTGAAATTTTACAAGTCCATCTGTTGTCCACTAGACAGTTGGATGATTTCAGTCGCCCATGAGAATCCATATCTGACATATGTATGAAATGCATTCCGCGACAGATGTCTTTCAACAAGGAAAATTTGAAGTCCCATCCAAGTTTTACTGCATCATTAGATAACAGATCTTCTAAACTCCCCTGTAAAAAATCCCATCAGAACTATGAAATATACAAGACATGACAAACAAAAAGACACGCAACGAAGATTTTGAATCTGTATCCTAAGTCTTTTCTTAGGATAGTGAATTGTATACTAGTATAATCTCATGAATCACTCATTTGGAATGTTTTAATGATCCACATTCTAGGAAATGATTTCCCACGTTTTGGGAAGGGGGGAATTAAATTTCGTATAATATGGAAAAAATTTTATTTTAAAATCTATTTTGATTTTTTTTCCAAATGATGCAACAAAAGTTACTCCAAGCATTTTTGGTAGCTTTTTTAGATATTTATATAAAAGGGGGTCAAAGGGTTAAAAAAAATGGGATTTAGCAGGAGATTAGAAATGTGTTTTTTTTTCATTCGATTTTGATGTTTTCTGCATTTGATTCCTCTCAATGAGAGCTTTCAGTAGTTTGGCAACATATTTTCTCTATCTTCTACCGTTTTTAAGTTAAAAGGGGTCAAAGTAGTTGTGGGACGGGGAATTCAATTTCGTATAATATGAAAAAAATTATGTTTAATACGATTTTGATGGGTTTTTTCCAAATGAATCCTTATGTAAAAATTAACAAAGTTTTGAGGATAATGTTAGTCAAAAATTATCTTTTATCCAGTCATATTACTGTGTCCAGCATTTTACTGTGTACAGCACTTTACTGTGTCCATTTCTATACTGTGTCCAACACATTACTGTGTCTATCACATTTTTGTGTCCAATAAAATAGTGTGTCCACACTTACCCAAAGGTTCATTTGTTCACCTTTCACATGTCAACATGCTGCGGTCGTATCATGCTGCACTTGCAACGCACCTAAGTTCTATATTTGCAAGCATACCATAATAAAATCAAATTATAAATTATTTGGTTTAATGTTATTTTAAAGATTAGCACCAACATTGGCCAAAGTAACAACAACTGTTAAGGACCTTGCAAGGAACATCTTAGCGTTAATATGAAAGACTTATTTTCCTATACAATCAGAGATGCTAATCTCTGGCAGTGGAAAATATTGTCATGAAAAATCTTTTGTTTTTAATCCGAGGCTCCCAAATGTCTGTATAGTTCACCTGATATCTGCTAAACACATTCTTATCAAGTCTTGATTTCATGTAAAACTTTTAACTAAGAGACTCATTGATGAGCCTGTTATCACTTACTCTCCTAAAAAATTCCTAGAAAAACAAAAGTGAATACTAGCCTAGAATGTCTCACCTGCATAAACAGCTTTATATCGTAAAGAAAGAATATGAAATATATGCCAGGATGACACAATCTACATCTTTCATATGTTAATAACAAATATTCAAAAGCCAAATTTTACTGCAAGTAAATATGCGGACACACCCTCTTTAATTTAATATAAAAAGAATTCGAAGATACACAAGGGGAATATAAATGGTCATTTGTTCAGAGAACAAATGTATGTCTTTCCTGATAATTCCGTTAGTAGAGTTCTCGTTAACTCATCTGTATGATTCCTGGACTAACCGTTTTTGTCTGGGACTTGCCAAAATTTTCAGGATAAAGATCGTTACAGGGAGTGGTCTCACCAAACTTTCAAATAGTGATCTTGGGATAATCTGTGTAAGGTTACATTATCCCTAATACTTGTATTAGTTGCTAGGGAGCAAATTCAGCCATACCTATTTAAAATGTTTTTGTCATACTATCTAGAATTTGATACGTTGAAACATATGTGGTTGCTAAGGCCTTTTGTGGTTGCTATGGACTGTGATCTTTGACGATATGAAATAGTACTTTATATTATGCTTAATAATTTTGTATTTAAAGTTTCTTTCTATCACTTACCCATTTTGAGATAATAGCAAAAAATCTCAATTTCGAACCCCGAAAACAGTTTTCAGACTCTAGGTCCATAAAGATTTGTCCGATACTTTTGGACCTAATATACCAAATGTAGATCTTGGTAAGACACAAATTTTCTCCATCCCATGTTATCAGCTATCTATAACTGTTTTTGAGATATTATCAAAAATACATGGTTTCTAGAGAGTTTTATTATGTTGCCAAAGACTTTAAACTTTGGCCAAGATATCATATTTTAGGTCATTTTAAGTTGAATATATGTGCAATTTAAAGGTTCTTTCTATCTCTTTCCCTTTTTGAGATATTTGCAAAAAACCTCAATTTCGGACACGAAAAACAGTTATCTAACCATCGGTAGATAACAGCTGGTCTAATATTTTTGAACCCAAAAAACCAAACGTAGATCTTGGTAAGACACATACTTTCTCAATTTAATGTTGTCAGCTATCTATAACAGTTTTTGAGATATAATAAAAATATACGGTTGCAAGGGATTTTCATCATGTTGCTAAGGACTATGAACTTTGGCCTTGATATCATATTGTGGATCATATTCAGTTGAACATTTTTGCAATTTAAAAGTTTCTTTCTATGTCTTTCCCTTTTCTGATATATTTGCAAAAAAACCTAATTTCGGACAGTTTTCAGACACTAGGTCCGTAACAGTCGGTCCAAAAATTTTGGACCCAATATACCAAAAGAAGATCTTAAAACGACACATATTTTCTCAATTACATATTATCAACTATCTATTATAGTTTTTGAGATAGACCAACCTAGTGGTTCAAGGCCAAAGGTCAAGGTCATAGATGACCTTTGACATTGATATATCTAAATGTACCATAATATTCCTAAGTTGTATGATGGTGGTCCCAGGTCTCTACGACCTATAGTTATGGACTTACAACACTAAACAAAGCGCATCAAATGTTGGAAGAGTAATAACTCCTATTAAGACTCGTTGAATTTCTTCGACTGAAATGAAATGGATCACCGTCAAGTGACACCGAACATTTTCCCCATTACATTTGATCAGCTATCTATTACGGTTTCTGAGTTTTTAGGATAACAAAGTTTTCCGCCTTGGAAAGATAATTTTTTTACTAGAAGCGTAACTTCCGAATAGTCCTTTACTGTAGGATACTTTACAACATATCGCGAACTGTCGGTGGCAAATATTTTTGAAAGTTGGGGGCAGAAGAAAAAAAAAATAATTTAAGATCCCTTGGTTTCAGAGAACCAAGAGTAGGTCTTTCCGTACTTAATATTTATAATTTTATGATTTAAAAACATTTCAATTTAGGTTGCTTAGGAATTAAATGGTGTTGCTAAGGACCATAAATTTTCACATTGACACTATCTTGTAGAACTTTATCTGCTGAATATCAAATCTTCTTAGTATATTCCAAACAGCTTCAATCAAATGTTAAAAACAGTGGCAAATAATGGTTGCTAAGGAATTTAGCTGGTTGCTAAGGGTAAAAAAAATCGTAAACACAATTTTAATGTGATTGCTATGTTGCTCGTAGCTTTCTAAATCTAAAAATATGTGGTTGCTAAGGATTATTATTGTGGTTACTAGGGGCAATGACATTTGACCTTGACCGTAATTTATGCAACTAGTCATGACGACAATTTTTGCAATTCAAAGTTTTTTCTATATGTTACCAGTTTTGAGTAATTCTCGAAATAAATGACAAAAAGTGGTTGCTAAGGATCTTTAATGGTTGCTAAGCATACAAAGTATAAAGACCATCAAAAATGTCATTCTTATGCTACTCATAACCTCTCCTGTTCAAAAATATATGGTTGCTAAGAACTTTTTGGTGGTTGCTAGGGAACATGACTTGTGACCTTAGCCTCGTTTTATTTGCAAAGTTAAGTTGAACATTTTTGTAATTTAAAGTTTCTTTCTATCTATTACTATTTTTGAGATATTGTAAAATAACCTTTATTTAAGACTGAAAAAGTAGTCAATGGACCGTAGGTCCATAATGCTTGGTCCAATTAATTTGGTCCCAATATTCCAAATATAGATCTCTATAAGACTCACATTTTTCCTATGACATGACATCAGCCATCTATTACGGTTTCCGAGATAATCTGATAACAAGGAGAAATGGTCAGTATGACCTTGACCGTAGACTTATGACCATGACATATTTCAATGTACCATAGTAGTCCTATGTTGTTGGGTGAAGGTTCCATGTCTCTAGGACATATGGTTTCCAAGAAAATCAGTTTAACATGAAGTGTCAGTTTTCAAGGGGAGACAACTAGTATTAAAAGTCACCGAATAGATTTGGACCAAAAGTTGCATTTGATGACGCTGAACATTTTTCTCGTTACACTTGATCACTTTTACGGTTTAAGAGTTAAAGTGAAAACAAGGTTTTCCGCTTATAGGGAGATAACTCCGAAAAGAAAAAGAGTTCGGTGAAAAAGTGTTAACTGAAAAAAATTAACATATAACCGATATAGTATACAAAATATGAAAATGTTATGTCGCGACATAAAAAGGCCCGACATAAAAGAAAAGAAGCGGAAAAACAAGAAAATAATAATAATAAAAAACAGAACAATAACTAAAGGTCTTTTCACAGAAAGGTGGAAAAACTTAATAATAATCAGACGAAATACAGTAAGGTCTTCCCGAAGATCGGGAAATACCTTAATAATAATAATCAGACAAAATACAGTAAGGTCTTCCCGAAGATCGGGAAATACCTTAATAATAATAATCAGACGAAATACAGTAAAGTTTCCCGAAGGATCCGAAAAAACTTTAATAAAAATGACATATCATTAATACATTTAATGACTGACTTGTTTCACAAACTAAACCCAAGTTGTTGAGTTAATTAGTAACAAGTGAGACCTTATGATGTCTGGACCTGCGTCGCTCGCATTACTTCCGCAAAATTTAGAGGATCAATTTTTCCTGCTAATATGCACAACTACATAAGATGTTCTTAGTTTATACCAAGTTTCGTTGAATTTAATTGGGTAGTTTCAGAGCAGTTGAGATGACAAGGTCGTTTATGAGTATTTTTCTAAGTTCCAAGGGGCATAAAATTTTCCTGGCGATATGCAAAATTACATATGATGTCCTATCCACAAACCAAGTTTTATGAAAATCGGATAAGTAGTTTCAGAGGAGTTGCGCTAACAAGGTCATTTATGAGTATTTTCTAAGTTTCAAGGGCCATAACTCCCACAAAAATGAGGGGATCAAAATTTCCTACCGATATGCAAACCAACATATGATGTCCTATCTACATACTAAATTTTATAAAAATCGGACAAGTAGTTTCAGATGAGTTGCGCTGACTAGGTCATTTATGACTATTTTTTAAGTTCCAAGGGGAGTAACTCCCATAAAAATCAGGGGATCCAAATTCCTGGCGATATGCAAAGTACATATGATGTCCTATCTACAGATCAGTCGCCGCAACACTGTGATTTTCCCTACATCTGCAGATGCGTGGATTATGCGTGGTCATGTTCAACAACCACTGATATGCGTGGTCACCACGCAAATGCTGAAGTCCACGCAAATTTGATCTCGACGATGACCACGCAAAAATGCGTGGACGGAAATGAAGACCACGCAAATCAAGCGATATGTGTATAAATCAATATATCCGTGTGTTACACATCATCGATGTTGATGTATTGACCTGCTTTTTGCACGTGCTTTTGGTTTTTTGTGAATAAAGCCATGATAGTTCTATTTTTAATTTCTAGTATTGATCAACATTTAATTCAAAGTACAATCTGTTAATTTGATAATTATCAAATCAAAAAAGCACAGATTGCATATATGCGTAATCAATATCTGAGATTAAAAAGGCCCAGTTAATATACATTGCATGTTGTACATTTTTCTGTACCATTACTCTTAATTGGAAACGGAAGCACTATTATTTGTATTTAAATATCATATAATTGGTGTAGGGATTGAAAATCGGTGTATCTTTTATTAAAGGTTTGTGCTCACATTTCCGATGATGTATTCCACCCCTTTATTCACGGGAACTCGGAATCAAGAACAATTTAAAATATGCCAGAATTTGGATTGATCAACCGATTTGATCCTATCTTGATGAAAATTTTCTTTCATATGTGGACAGCTTCCAGACTCTCCGTGCTATAACCCGGAGTGTTCAGAATTTAGCTTACCAAATGGTCAATGTTTCCTACCCAATGATCCAGTCTCAAACACTAGGCTTTTTTTTACCTTTTTCTGTAGTGATTATTTAACTATGATACTTTTTGCCTATTCCGAGAATTTCAGTTCAGTGTTATAACTCAAAAATTAATTTTAAGAAATTTATAAAAACTTTACCGGTAAAGCAATGAAGATAGTTCTGACGCTTATAAATACATGGGTATATGATATAGGGAACGTCGATCATATTATACTGTGTATGAAGATAAATCTAAAGAATACGCTTTACACGCAGTTAAAATTTGCATACCAAGTTTCAAGAAAATTGGATCAGAAGTTTCAGAGGAGTTGCGATGACAAGCTTATTGGGATGGCCGGACGGACGGACGGACAGAAAACGGACGGAGTGACCCGTTGGCGATGCAGGTAAAAATGGACTTTAACAATGTGCAGCATCTTTATGAAACAGTACAGAAAAAGGGGTTGGGATGTTGGGGTGGGTGGGTCTGCCTTTACCGCAGCTATTTTTTTTATATCTAACATTTAACCAAAGAAAAATCTTAATAACCCCAAAAAAATAACCATTAATGTTAGTACTGCCATATCTTTTAATGTTAAATCTCCATATGATTGAAATTATCTTCTGATTCCATTTGTCTATGGTTACTTATAACTCTTCCAAAAGTTAACAGGTCTTGGAGACTTCCAGGAAATTTACCAGAGTTTGAACTGCCATTTATTTTAATCTTAAGACTCCATATTATTGCAATTGACCTTCCGTTCTTTTCTGTATAATTGGTAGATAATTTTCCAAAATATAACAGGTCTGAGAGTCTTCCTGGAAATTAACCAAAAGTGGAACTGCCATCCAAGCAACTTCCAAAAAAATGTCATTTGGGTATCTGAGATAGACTCTGAGTTAACAAAACCTGGAATATAGCTTTGAATAACAAAACAACCATTCTCAAATTAAAACAACTAAGATCCTACATGACCTTGGGATCAAGGTCATCTAAAACCGCTTATGTAGCAAACATGAATGCTATAGGCCTTTTCAATAACCATTGTTATCTGCTCTTGACTCCTTTACTGGATCATGCACAGAGTGAAACACTGCTTGTTATCTACTGCCCGTTATCCTTATAACGACAACTTATTGTGACTGCGGAGGATTTCAACATTAAAAACTGGATGTATTTAAATAAATTTACTATAGAGAGGTCTATATACTGGCATTCCCAAAACATGTTTTGCTAAACTGATTTTTGCTATGACAAGAAAGTTTTGACAAGAAAAATAGCCCTACCCAACCGATATTTGACAAAAATCATATATTTTCCTTTTGACTTTATAGGCAGTTATTGTTTATGTTTCTTTATACAATAATTACTTTGTTTATTGACCTAATATTATTTCTTTTGCCCAAAATAGTGTTCAAATGTAAAAAAAAAAACTCTTATGGAAAATTTCAGAATTTCCCATTATCTCTATATTTAAATATGCTCGACATTTGAGTTTTATATAGCTTTAAACTGATATATATTTCATTTACCTATTTTCTTGGGCTTTGTCTATCTTTTTTTTTTGGATCAAGATTTCAACTAACTTGTCCTTTCCACCAAAATGAGCCATTGTAATAGCCATAAGCATTTGAGTGAACCCGATATATACTGAAAGGAGTTGATATGACTATGTGAAAATTTTACAATGTTATTCAAATTATTTTATTGAAACGGCCATAAACGCCGGAAAAAAGGAAAAATTGATTGGCACTCTGATGGGCAGGGGATATAACAATAGTTATCGGAAAGGGCTATATTCATGCAACTTCATTACAAGTTTCATTTGAATATCCAGTGCTGTTTAAGAAAAATTGAAAAAAATGACATAACTTTCACCATAAGGAAGATATTCTAAATTGAATACTGTTCAAAATGAATTTTTATTATTTTGAAATTTAGTTACGAGAGTTGATAAGTGATATACAGCTCCCACGAGTGGTGAAACCACTTCTCTTATTAATAATTTTATTATTTTGGAAAATTTTTGTTGGAATGTATGCACAGAGTAAACGAGGATCTCGCAGAGCGAGACTTCATCAGACTTGCCAATAGAAATGTCCCAAAAATTTATCAAATCATAGGATTGGCCAATCAAATGCAAGTATCTGCTCTATAACTTAGTGATAAATTTGCAACTCTTGTTATATACTTCAAATATCAGCTCATGCAAGAAACAGATAAAATACCTGAAGCATAAGAGCATCAAATGCAAGTATCTGCTCTATAACTTAGTGATAAATTTGCAACTCTTGTTATATACTTCAAATAGCAGCTCATGCAAGAAACAGATAAAATACCTGAAGCATAAGAGAAAACCACATACATCAGACGTGTATGCACTCCTTAGAAACTATCATATCTATTTGGCCAAGCAGTTTCAGGGAAGATTTTTTATGTTTCAGATAATCAGAAACAAAAATCATCCGTAGCAGCCATGTTTTCCGATTAAGAAAATGTGCAAAGTTTAAAAGGACCTTCCAAAGATGTTTTTGTTTGGTTCTTGGTTGTGTTATGGTTAACATGGCCTTGAGTGTGGTAGGTCTTGGGTTCGATCCCCAGTTGGGTCAAACCAAAGACATTTAAATTGATATTTGCTGCTTCTATGCTAATTATATTAGCAGCCAGCATTTAGGAGTAGGAACAAAGACTTGTCAGCCCAGAGTCATAATTATGTGTCTGGTTAAAGTGGCATGTCTTCCTGCGTACTTTTGATAAAATTGTGAGCTAGCATTTTAAAAAAAATCTTCCTCTCTGTGATGTCTAGTACATAAAATGATTCATTCATCACATTAGTTTATAGGCTCCTGAATAGGTATGGATAAAATATTTGACGCTGGACATTAAACAACATTCAATCAATCAATCCAGTTTCATTTTTGCCTATAGGGTTCAGAAAAGAAAATAAAAAATGTAAACGTTTATGGATTGAGGGAAGCCGGATTCCATGTTATGACAGAAACTCACATGGCCTTCGGGCTAACAGAGGTGCTTCGCAAGCGCAGCATGATACGACCGCAGCACGTTGAAATGTGAAAGGTAACCAAAAGACCCTTTGGGTAAGTGTGGACACAGTATTTTGTTGGACACAATAATGTGCTGGACATAGTAAAGTGTTGGACACAGTATAGAGCTGGACACAGTAAAATGCTGGACTCAGTGATATGACTGGATAAAAGATCACTTTGACTCATATTATCCTCAAAACTGGTGTCACTTTGTTAATTTTTTCATAAGGAATCATTTGGAAAAGAAACCCATCAAAATTGTATTAAAAATAAATTTTTTTCATATACGAAATTGAATTCCCCTCCCCCACTACTTTGACCCCTTTTAACTCGAAAACGATAAAAGATACAGAAAATTCGTTGACATTATACTGAAAGCTCTCATTAACAGGAATCAAATGAAAAAAAAAAAACCCATCAAAATCGGATGAAAATTAAAATTTCTAATCTCATGCAAAATCACTTTTTTAAATCCTTTGACCCCTTTTATACAAAAATCTGAAAAAGCTATAAAAAATGCTTGGACTAACTTTTGTTGCATTTTTTATGAGGAATCATTTCGAAAATACCCCATCAAAATCTAATTCAAAATAAAATTTTTCCATATTATACGAAATTGAATTCCCCCTCCCTCCTCACTACTTTGACACTTTTTAGCTCGAAAACGGTAAAAGATAGAGAAAATCTGTTGACATACAACTGAAAGCTCTCATTGAAAGGAATTAAATGCAAAAAATCCCATCAAAATCGGATGAAAGATAAAAATTTTAATATTTCATGCAAAATCACATTTTTTTAAAACCCTTTGACCCCTTTTATACAAAAATCGGTACATTTTACCAAAAAAATGCTTGGAGTAACTTTTATTGCATTTTTAATGTGGAATCATTTGCAAAAAATCCCATCAAAATCGAATTAAAAATATTTTTTTCCATATTATAGCAAATTGAAATCCCCCTCCACCCACTACTTTGACCCTTTTTAGCTCGAAAACGGTTAAAGATAGAGAAAATCTGTTGATTTACTACTGAAAGCTCTCATTGAGAGGAATTAAATGAAAAACCCCATCAAAATCGGTTGAAATATGAAAATTTCACATCTCCTACAAAACCGCATTTTTTAAACCCTTTGACCCCTTCTATACAAAAAACTGTACATTTCACAAATAAATGCTTGCAGAGCTTTTATTGCATTTTTAATAAGGAATAATTTGCAAAAAACCCCATCAAAATCAGATGAGAAATAAAAAAAAAATTCACAAATGAGGGCGTGGCCATTTTTGGACCCATCATATCTCAATAACAATAAGAGATAGGTTATGACGCTTGTGGCCTATTATGTTGACTTTTTCATGGAAAATACAAAGAAAAAAACCCATCAAAATTAGACAAGAAATAGAGATCTTGCATTCAAATAAGAGAAAAACCCCTTTTGGCCCCTCCCCCTAAAAAGGGTGGGGCTAGATCCCCAAAAATCAATACCAACCTTTATTAATGTCCCAAAATATTAAAAGGATTGGTTAACTAGAACAAAAGTTATCAGGCGAATCCAACCTGTCTACAGAAGACAACACCGACGACGACACCGACGACAGCATCATACCATAATACGACCGCAAAATTTTTGTGGTCGTATAAAAAAAGGAAATTGGTTACCGGAAGCTTAATTTTACATAGAATAAGGGAAACTATTGGGAACAGCTGGATTTTGAAAAGTTGAATTCAATTTTAAATTGGTGAAAACTCATAGATGATATTTGCAAAAGATATAAGGATAATGAATTATAACCAATACTAGCAAAGTTATATAAAAATAGGAGATGTGGCATTATTGTCCATGAGACAGCCATCCACCAAATGACAGTTGAATTTAAACTTCTACAAATTCTATTATAGACTTCAATAATGAACCGAAGTCCATACCATAACGAAAGCTGTAAAAGGTGCTCAAAATAAAAAATGTGAAACTTTTCATAAAACACGTCAATCGACCTAATGTATTGAAAAATTGGTGAACAAATAACAATAAATGACTAATTAAAGCAACGACATCCACTGAACTACAGGTTCCTGGCTTGGGACGGGCACATTAAGTGTGTGGCGGGGTAAAACCAGTTTGTAAGTGCTCAGTCAACCCTCCCACTACCTGGGACAGTGGTGTGACAAAACAGCAATGAAAACACACTATAAAAATCGGTTGAAATTGATTAAAAACTTGAAATCGATACTGAAAACCAATACCTAATACGATTAAATCTAATACATGATAAAACAAAAGTATCGACCCCGAAAGAGTACTCATAGTTGCTGTCTTAGTTCAAAACCCAAAAGAAACCGATCAGGAAACCAAGTTTTCCTTTGCTACGGTGTCAATAAAAACACGTTCAATTAGATTTAGTGTTTAAATATCATTAGAAGTCAAAGAAAACATGGGTTGTACAAATGCCAATAAAAATATATAGACAGGAAGTAGAAAAAGTTATAACAAATATAAAGTGTTTAGTTCCGTATTAAGCTAAGATTAGAAAGTCAATATTAGTACCAATAAAAACCATATTTAAAGATTTTATAAAGATGCTGTGACGATATCCAAATTGGATAAGTTTATTAAATTGAATTTTAAGACCACGTGGATTTAGTTTAAATTTCCGAGCTTTATTTACCACGTTTCCGTAAAAAGTGGGATGTTATATCCCGTGTTGCATAAGATGATTGCAAGTACATCCAAATTTTGATACCAAATCTTTATATTTATGATGACTAACTGTTTTATGAAATGCTATGTTTATATTCACCTGCAAGATGTTTATCATGACATAATTGAAATTAAAAAACGGGGTTTTTATCAAATATTTCACTTTATCTATACTACAATAAACAGTAAATAAACATTACATAGTGACAGTGTTTTCCTGCTATTTAAATGCCGAAATAATGACTGTTACAAGTATATTTCTCTGCGTTTGCGACAAATATAATTCCACATTACTAAATATAAGATAAAGATAAAGATATGATTATTGTACAAATTAGGCCTCCAGCCCACGGTACAAATATCAATGCACATTATAATATTATTATGTCAACTACAGTTGTCATCATAAATTATCATTGTCAATACATTGGAAGCAAGAATCACAATAGACTGAATAGCTACAAATATATACATACATCAATAGCTCATATCATCAAACAAGAGCATGTTTAAAGTATACTTTTCATTACATTATAACACAATTTAATTTGACAAAATCTCTTCTCGAACATGTTTTGCCTTTTTTTTATATAAATAGCAATATGTTTTTTTAAATAACAATGTCTTCAGATTTAAACAA
>JARWCS010353632.1:0-10956 GCA_034783895.1 Geukensia demissa
CCAAGTTTGGTTGAAATCTGTTCAGTGGTTTCAGAGAAGAAGATGAAAATGTGAAAAGTTAACAGACGACGACGACGATGCGGACGACGACGACGGACGCAAAGTGATGACAAAAGCTCACATGGCCCTTTGGGCCAGGTGAGCTAAAAATACCATCCAAGGAGGATTGCACCAAAGTTAAGTAGTAATTTGCTTAGTGGTCTCAGAGAATTTGATTCAAATGTTAAAATTTCCATAATGTCCAATGTTTAATTAAGTCTGGATATTGGATGGTTCTCTGGAAAGGGGTTAGGGTTAGACTATTCAAAGATTATTCCACTTGTTTGGTTTAAATTGGTTCAGGGTTTGCAGAGGGGCCGATGAAAATATAAAATTCAAACAGACTCAAGATGACAGTCATGTTGGGTGGTGTTCAGGGAAAATAAACATAATTTTCCATAGGGGCTACTCAATGACCATTCCATCAAATTTAGTTCAAATTTGCTCAGTGGTCTCAGAGAATTTGATAAAAATGTTCAGTGATTTTCCTACCCTTTTTAAACAAGGTCAGGGGTCCCTATGAATTGGGAAAAGCGTTGTGTACACATTTAAATTGGGAATCAAAATACTATTTCAAGAATCTTTAACTAAAAGTTTTTGTGAATGTTATATCATCAATTTACTCTGAAGTATACATTTTCTATATCTATGAGAAATTTATTTCCAATTTGAAACTAAAAAGGGAGCTTCATTTTAGCAAATCAGGGTGACACAAAAAGGCAAACAAAAGATTTGTTTTCAGCTGGAATATTTGGGAATATCAAGACTACAATTGGGAAAGGAGAATGTTCGATAAGGACCGTTTTCGGCCTAAAAAAAATAAAGTTTAGTATAAATTTAAAGTTTTACATTTTTTGCAAACTAAAAAGTCATATCTTTAAAACTTAATTTACCTTTTTGGTAAAAAATATTAGATTTATTGATTTTTTACTGCTCAAACTTCGTCCCAAAATGGGAAATCCAACAAGTAAGCCGAATATTGTCTAATTTATACTCGTTTTTTGCCATTTCAGTATTGGCCGCACACGTGTTACACCTCAATTTTTACATATATCATGTAGTTTAGTGAGTTACATCATATGTGTAAATATTTTGGTGTAACACACGTGCGGCCAATACGATTAGAGCCAAAAATCTCCAAAAATCAACAAAAATATAAACATTTTTGAGCAATTTTGAAAACTGACGTATTTTGATGACATCATAGCTAAAGCATGTGAACTTTTATATCAAAAAGAAAGCTGCAGATATTAAGAACAATAATTTTTCTATTCAACAATCCCTTTTAGATAATATTATACTAAGATTTTTATGATGTTTAAATTTCTGGGCCGAAAAGGAGGCTTACTGGACCTTCTCCTTCTCACTGATGTTTAAATTCAAATAGGGTCCATGTAAAATAATATTCCATGCCCCCATTCCTCCCACTCCTGGGAAAAATAAACATTATTTTTAGAGGGGACCATATGAAGATCACTCTATTAATGTTTCATTAAAATTGGCCAGACAAGTTGGTGAGCATGAAAAATGTTGAGAATGATATACATTGAAATGGTCATGTAAGCCTAAAACTGCAGGTCCATCAACATCATGTTTTAAGGTTTAAAATTAATTTTCATTGTAATTTCAAATATATCTAAAACTGAAATTCAAACTGGAAATATCATCACTCATTTATTTTGTAAATTTGAAAATGGATGCAAAATTTTAACCAGTTGTTGTTTGAACCAATGAAAGTAGAAGAGTCGTTTAGCCATGTTTTTGGCTCAAGAATTTGGCTGAAAAATGAAGTGTTTAATATCTATTATTCTATATCATTTGTATTGAAAAACGCTGACAGTTTTTTTTTAGTTTAATTTGTTGTACAATGGTCATATGGCACATAGAAAATGCTTTAATTGTGAAAATACTCCAAATTAACTTGATTTGACACAAAATTTGATACAATTTCGTCGTGATACAGATTGCACAAAAATTTTGCCCAAATAAAGATCTATCAAGTATAAATGTTTAGTTAAAATATCATTGTGCTGTTTTGTGCGGACATATCTCTTTGGAGAAAACACCTCCAAAAATTTATTTTTACAGAAAATGTTACATTGTAGTTGAAATAGTCAAATGTGCCCTGCTGTTATGTCAAAATCATGAAAATAATATGAGTTTAAGTTACGAATTATTAAAAGACAGTTATTAAACAGGATTTTCACATCAACTTATTGTTGTGTCATAAAAAATTTAAAATTTGGGCCAAATATGGACCTTAACATACTTCTCCTTTGGGCATACTTATAGTAAAAAAACAACTTAAGACTATACTCTACATAAACCTTGGTTAACTCGAAATTTTAAATCTTAAAAACTTTTACTCAGTTTGCGCTTACCATTCTAAGGTATTATCTGTCTGTCCAATATCATATGCCAATAAGGCTGATACTGGTTCTGATATTGTACGTAACACTGAAAACCCTGCTGCATTGGCACTTTCACTGCAAAATATAAACCATATTTAAAGGAAGATAAACCATTCTTCGAATAAGTGATGGGTAGACAATTGAAATGTATACCAATTGGGCAGAGTTTTTGACTTCCCAAGCACTATGTTTCATCAAGATAACTTAAAATTGTTTTAAAAGTGTTGTCTAGAAACAAATGTTTATACTCTATGTCAGAGTTTGTTGGAACAGGTGAAAACGTTATGAAAGAAAAACTGTCTGCCGTATTCTTACAAAATAGTGTTTGTTTTGTAGATTGAAAAAAGTGCAAGTAAGTTGCAATAATACTTTCTAGCAATCACAATGTATTTTAAGCTACGACGAGTTTTTAATTCTTTACGGGGATTTTACATTGTAAAGTCAGCAATTTGTTTGCCGGAAGTGGCTCTTTGCACGCGCTAGCACGAGACCAGGAGTATACATTGTCAACGCTGTGTAATAATTAAGTAATTGATTAAGGATTAGATAACATGCACAAATGGTTTGAGACGCACTTGAATGGAAATCTACAAGAAATTCTTCTTATATGAATCACAAGAGAAGGTCCGAACAAAAGATATTTGCGCAATTTTTTAAATTACTTTACCTAGGTCAAACTAAAGCGCTCCCGCCCAAAATTATGATGGCCGAACCTCAATGTTAAATCTCCGTAGAGAAATTCAGGGGCAGATAATAGAATGTAAAACGTTATTTCATAGCGTAAAACATAAACCGTTAACTGTGGAATAATTCTTTTTTTTGATTAAAAATAAATACGATGGCATAAACTTACAAATAATTCTATAAAGCTCGAAAATCACACTCAACAAAAGCCTGACATAGAGTATAGTTGTGTGTGACTGGCTTTAACAAAATGTCTGAAAATTGATAGGTTTCTTATGTCTTGATATCATGCAAGTTCAACAACAGTAAGTCAGTGTAGTGAAATAAGCAAACCTAAACGCTTGTCTTTGGTCCTCTGTGAAGTCAAACGGAACAGCTAGAACAGAATCATGTATATCTCCATCTCCATGACTACGTGCTGTCTCTGTAAAAATCATGAAATGAAATGTAGGATAATGTTATTTTTTATTGAGGTCAACAATGTCCAACTCCTTAAAGAAAATTCATCTCTCTGTTTATATCAAATCAAACATATCTTGGACAAGTAGGGGTATTATTGCGTTTTTTTGTCCCAAAATATGAATGGTACTTCAATATATCCAAATTATGGTTAAAAGTAATATGCTATATTTTGGATATAAAGACAATTAATCATTTCAAGTACAAGTCACAAATTATTATGTCTTTTAATGTCACATTCAGGGTAAATTCAGATAAAAACTGCAAATTTTCATGTTGTTTTAACCACTTCTGCCAGAAAACATTGTGCACATCAAGGAAATATTAAATGCAAAAGGTAAGGTAAATAATATCATCTTTTTATAGCACATCATAAGTTGTTTCTGTACCTAAAATAATCTTGAATGGAAGAACAAGATACATGTTCTAAGACTGAGTCACTTAACAAGCTCAGCTTGATAAGACCACAGCATGCTGACACCAGAAATTTGAACAAATTAGAAATAACCAGATCAGTAAAAAAACATCATATCATGCAAAGTTGCCTTTTAGCACCTTTTACTAGATTTGTCTAAAAGCAGTAGAAGGTGGAGAAAAAATATGTTGTCATCTCACCGAAAGCTCTTAAAAAAGCAAATCCAATGAAAGAAATCCAATTAAAATCCGATGAAAAGCAAAAATTTCTCACATCCTGCAAAATTGTTTGACCCCTTTAATCTCTTTTATAATATAAATATAAATGCTACCAAAAAAAACTTAAGTGTTAAGCGAGAGCAGTATGATATGACTGTGTAAGGCAAAAAAGTGTCCTTCCTGTGACATGTTTCTTAGGAAAAACCAAGAGGACAATACAATGTATTTTATTCCGTCCTCGGACTTTATCATAGGGAACAATAGTGTAAGTGGGCAATATTTCACGGCGGACACTATTAAATCCTACAACTGCAGCATGTTGGCATGAGGTGAACAAATGAACCTTGGGGTAAGTGTGGACACAGTATTTTGCTAGACACAATAATGTAGTGCTTGACACAGTAATAAGACTAAGTTATCATTTTGACTAGCTGTTCTTATTTTTGTTGCATTTGGAAAAACCCCATCGAACATCTGTTGACATACTACTGAAAGCCATCAAAATTGAAAAAAAAAATTTCTTATCTGCAAAATCAGTTTTTAAACCTTTGACTCCTTTTATACAAAATTTAAATGCTATAAAAATTGCTTGGAGTTACTTTTGTTGCATTTTTCATGAGGAACCCCATCAAAATCGCCAAGATGAAATATAAAATTTGTCCATATTATACGAAATTGAATTTCCCCCCACTTTGACCCCTTTCAGCTTAAAAATGGTAAAAGATAGAGAAAATCTGTTGACATAATGATGAAAGCTCTCACTGAGAGGAATCAAATGCAAAAAACCCATCCAAATCGGATGAAAAATAAATTTACTCATATTCTCCAAAATCACTTTTCATTTACCCTTTGATCCCTTTTATATAAAAATCTGTTAACACTACAAGAAAACTGGTGTTACTTTTGTTGCATTTTTCGTAAGGAATCATTTGAAAAAAAACCAGCAAATTCGGATGAGAAATAAAAAAGTTTCAAAAATAAGGGCGAGGCCACTTTTGGACCCCCTATATCTCAACTAACAGTAAAAGATAGGTCATAACACTTGTTATTTTGGCTTTGTCATGGAGAACACTAAGAAAAAAACCATTAAAATTAGACAAAAAAATAGAAAAATTACATTTGAAATAAAAAAAAAATCACCTTTTGGACCTTCTTAAAAAACAGACAGGGCTAGATCATCCAAAATCAATCCCAACCTGTATCTTATATTGGGGATCACTGTTATTTCAAATGGATCTAAATAATAGAACAAAAGTTACAATGAAGGGAAACCTAACTGTCTACAGATGACAATGCAGATGTCATGCCTAAACATAATACAACCACAAAATTTTTGGTCCTATAGAAAAAAAAACAAAAACAAACAGCTCAGAGTGACTTTTGTTTCATTTCTTAGAATGCATCATTTAAAAAACTCCCATCAAAATCAGTCAATTTTTTTTTAAATATCCAGACCTTAAAAAGGGAGACACAGTTCAACTAACCCTGGTAATGCTTTAAACCAAATATTAAATAAATCCAGCATACACAAGCTGAGAAAACTTTGACAAAAATTGATTGACATAAAGACAATAGTAACTAAATGCCCCAATTGCTTCAAAGGAGGAGGGGGGCATACAATTTTTAAAAAATTAGGTTATAGCCATTTTTCAAACCTTTATATCTTCAGAATGGTAACAGATGGGTCATGGGGCATGTAGCTAATTTAATCTCCTCTCATGGAAAATACAATAAAAGAAACTCTAGTAAGATCAGATCAAAGTGTTTAAACACAATTTGCAACCCCCACCTCACCAAAAAAAAATGTGACGTTCTTGGTCACCAAAAATCAATGATTGTTTATTTCAAATGTGGGACCAATGTACAAAGTATCAAGTGGATTGGTTTATTCCATCAAGATTAACCTGAGGAAACCTCGATGTCAAGGCTGATGACATTAACATATAATAATGTAACCATGGACCCAAGCTTTTCTGATGAAGGTAAATCACAGAAAGAACTTTACATGCAGAGTTTTACAACTCCTTTAAAGAGGACACAGTTTTTAGATGATGAGTAATGAGGAAATTTCAGTTAAAAGAAAAACTAATGAGGCTGGAAATGCCCAGCAATAACTTCCAAGACAAGGTGGAATGACGGAATAAAGTGTCATGACATGGGATCTATAATAACCATGGAAGCAAGTAAAGGTGGGCATCTTAGCATATTTAAAACAGAAACATCTATTTGTTACAGGATGTTATAATTTTAGGATACTATTGGAAGTACACATAAGAATCTTGTATGTAAAATCTAAGTGAATATTTATAAATACTTTTAATTTGTGCCATAAAACTGAAGACACCAAGAGTACAATATATAACCAAAAAACAGGCGAATTCAAACTTATATTCCAATGAACATTAAAATCATGTTCATTTTGTAAGTCAGGTAAAAGATTGATAGGTCTAACACTGTCATCTCTTGTGTCAGACCTATTGTTTGACACTATCAAAAAGGTTTTCAACAGCTCTGCTTTAAGGCATTAACATACCCAACATTCTCTCATAAATGGCTTCAGCAATTTTTGATGGTGTAACTTCTTTTGACTGCCCTTTGTGTTCAACTCGAAAGACTGGTTCATCATCTTGCATGGTCATCTGAAAATGTGTGATAACAATTGCACAATACTGGGTAAATTTTACTATTTTATTTTATGAAAGTAATTACACAGTTATAACACACTCAAATAAGTTTTGTGTGCAAGTGTATTTTAAAACACATGCGTGGTTGTGATGATTTAGCATTTGACACCAAATATACAACATGTTAACAATTTATCCAACATATATATAACATATTATCGTGTGTTGAGGTGAAGTAGGGAAATCTCATTGGTCAACGGACTGCATATGAATACTCATATACAGTGCCCTAGAGTTACCTGCCCCTATAATATACAGTGACCTGGAGTTTCCTGCCCCTTTAATATATATATGCACCTTACAATGCAGTGTGTGTTGTCCATTATTGATTTTCTATAATATGCAGTATTCAAGATAAAAGGTTAGACATGAAACTGAACTGGTCAATGAAGCATGAAAGTAGGTAAGTTGTCAGTAGCACCCTGGTGCATCTGCATATGAAAAATTACTTAACATAGTCCTTTCTGTTTCTGAGAACAGACTGAGGATGCTGACATGGATGCTGAGCATACTAAAATAGCCCCCTCTTCTTTGTAGAGGTCAATTAAAAATCCACTTAAAAAAGTAGGTATGTTATGGCCTGAATTGATTTTAAAAATTGATCTTTTAATATGACAGCTGAAACAGGCCTATAAAAATACTTGGGTCATAATCATATACGATTTTTCCCATTAGACTTCATAAATAATAAAAATTACTTAACCAGTGTTTATCAATTTTTGAATTTTTGGGTCCTAATAATATAAAGTGCATCGGAATTCAGTCTTCATGTTTATGTATCTTAAAAGATATATAAATATCCTGACTGAAAATAGATGTGCTCCATACTTTCTGTACTGAAAATTGTTGAAAAATGTTTGTTTGTTTGGGGTTTAACACCACTTTCAACAATATTTCTGTCATTGTACAACTACAAGTTTGTGCTGTGTAAACCCCACGAAGAACACTTACATAGTAAAATTATAGAAATATTTCTAACATGCTAAGTTTATTCCTGGATTTTATCCATATATTACTTCACTTGAAACAAATTCTGACAAACTTTCCAGGTCAAAAAGTGGCCTTATTGTACCTTGTCCTTAAAAAAACTTTTTTCAAAAACAAGCATAGAGATCAATCAGCTGAAACAGTTAACATTCTAACCTTTACTGTACAGGAGTCCATATACTGTTGTAAGACTTGATCATCAGCAGTTCTACCCAGGATCTGTTTAACATTACACACAGTATTCTGTGCATTTCTGACAATCCCCTGCTTGGCTGCTGCACCAACTGCCTATTGTAATAACAATATATAGGTATAAACTACATGTATAGATAACAACACACACTATTCTAAGTATTTCTGACAATCTGCACCAACTGCCTATTGGTTTACTTTATATAGATTAATAGGGAAAATTGTCGGGACTTTGACATTAGTTCGACCCATCCATCCATGAAGATCGACTGTATATAATGAGACTTTTTTTATGTTTATATCACTACTGGTAAGTGATAAAGCAGATATTCATATTGGATTGGTCTATTCTCTGATTAAATTTTTGGGATATTTCTATTTGCAGGTCTGTGAGATTCTTTTTTCCCCGTGCATATATTTCAACAAAAAATAGGCTATACAAAAAATATTAATCAAAAAAGAAACAGGTTTCATAACTCATAATAGCTGTATCAACTCTCGTTATTTAATTTCAAAATAATAATAAACCTACCAGAGGCTTGTTTATTATTTATTTGAAATTAAATAACTTGAGTTGATAACCTGCAATATACAGTTCCCACTCAGGGTTAAACCTTTATTTCATTCACAAGACTCAATTTTGCCTAATTAAATGGTCTCTGGGGAAAATAAACTTGTATGTATTTGGTTTCCAAGTGGACCATCACTTAACAACAAATTATCAACAAACCAACCACATATATGATAACATGTACCCCGGTACATGTTAAACTGTTCAGACTTCTGCTTTCTTAAATTACCTGATTCTTATTGATGGAAAAAATCTTAGATATTAAGGACAGATGTCCTAACCAGGGTTTTGGTCACTCCACTGCTAACATAAATGGATGGTTCTCAACAGTGAAAAGACAGTTAAATGATAAACAGTGGCCTGAGGAAGACCATCTTTTGTTACAAAAATGATGTTAAATGACTTCTGCATGCAACTTTTCACATATACAGATACTGTCAAAGAATGCTTATTTCATCTTAACCTTTAAATAAACCTATTTTTTTCTTACAATAATTTGTATATCACTAAAAATAAGATCTGGTGACAAAAAAATTTGAGTTGGCCACCAGACTTTTTATTTGCCTCCTGAAATTAAAACCTACTTTAAGGACTGTTAAATTCTTGTGCAATTTCACTTCTCTAAGACCAGTATGGAAATTTGAAGCTTTAACTATATTGAAAGTAAAACTGATTACTCTTTTATGTATTAAATAAATGTTATAATTACTACTGAAGGAACAAACAGTTAACTGACATATGAACCTGTACATGACTTGAATGTGTTATGTCACTATATGACATTTGCGGTACCACTGTTGTCTGAAAATTGAATTCTACTGACCAATTGTGGAAATGGTATAAATTAAGTTGAAATCTAAATTTATAGTTTATTTTGATTAGGATAAACCAAAAAATATGTCTGTTTCCTGCAACCCAACCAACCATAACCATTTTATTGGGTTTTTCAAATGAAATATGAAAGAAACTGCTTTCTGAGTAAACTGCATTGCCCTTGTAAAGACTGCTGGAAGCAAAATGAAGATCTGTTTCTCATTCGTGCAAAAGTTCAAAACTTCTGATTTTTCTCCATCACATTGGCAAGAAATAAATGAATTTCCAATTTATAATAACCTAACTTAAAATAACCTACCCTATTTTTTTTCAAACTTGTAGCAGAAACTGAATCCGATATAAACATGCATTTTCTTTCACTTTATTATGATATTCGACCATTGTTTCTCAAACATCTACTTTTACACAGATTAAATCTTGTGCTTATGCTGTGTAATCAAACTGAAGGTAAAATGCCAAGAAGCCTAGAAAAATTATCATTTCAATGCTTACAAATAAAATTTGACAAATTTTTAATTTCAGTGGGTAATAAACTTAAAATTGTATTTCATATGGGAAAATCAAAAAATTTCTGACCAAATACCAATGGTTTTACTACAATATACAGATGATTTAATAACTATTTTACAACATTCTACAAACCTGGTCATGATCTGTAAATGCTACTACACAGGGGGTTACTCTGTCACCCAGGTCATTGGCTACAACATCGGTTTTACCATCCTGAAAAAAAAAGCTTCCATGTTTATTGCCAATTCTAATATACATGTAATGTCCTTTTTTGGACATGAAAGCAATCAGACTTAAGATATCATGACCATTATAAAAACCATAACAAGCTGTTTCATATTTAAACATTGTTCACATTTGTCATGTTTGTTGCTCTGAATAGGTTTCACTTAACATTAGCAGAAATAATGAAATCTATCACATGCGTTATGATGAAATCCTGCACATCCGGATTGAATACACAAAGAACTGATGCTTTCTGAGTAATTGCTCTATTGCTTTTTTCTCTTTATAATTAAAGTGGCAAGACAATTAAAAAATATTGAACTATATTTGTAATAAATAATAAGAACATCAGATGATAATTGTGGTGTGTATTGATTGATTGGTGCTTAACGTCCAGTGGCAAATATTTCATGCATATTCAGGATGAGAGCATGTTAATGATGAGTGATGATATATGAACCCTGCTTTTTACTAGACCGACACGCAGAGCCGGAGTTTTAGAGTGCTAGCCCACGAATGCAACAGTCTACAGGAAGACATGTCATTTACCAAGACACATTATTCTGACTCTGGGCTGACCAGTCTTTGCTCTTACTCCATAATGCTGCGTGCTTAGCGGAGAAGCAGCATATACCAATTTTAATGTCTTTGGTTTGACCCGGCCGGCGATCGAACCCATGCCCTTTCGTACTCGAGGCGAGCACGCTAACCATTACACCACCGAGGC
>JARWCS010353642.1:0-10956 GCA_034783895.1 Geukensia demissa
AACCGGATTTAATCGGACCAATGAATTCGATTCCAACTCCTGTATTTTTCATAAAGGTAATGATGGTCAATTTCATGTACCTGTATTAAATATTTACTAAATTGCCTTGTTAGAAAAATATATTGGAAAATACTTTGGTGATACTTAACTTTTGGCGGACTGTATTATTCCATTCTTATCAAGCTCTTCACAATTAAAAGACAAGTCTGCCAGTATCAACATATTGTTTTGTCATCATTTCTGGCATGGACTACTTGATATTTTTATTTTGAGAGGATGGTTATTTTTTTTGAAAAACAAAATCCTGCAATGATTTTGGCGAAACGAAAAAATAGTCTGACCCAGATGGCCCTTATAATAAGATAATAACCTGACCTGACATTTGCCCCTTTGGACAAAACAAAATTGGTCCGAACTACAAATAACAGTTCCCATCTCTTTAAAGTCAAATAGTTGGTATCTTAAGTGACTAATATTTGTAATGTAAAGTCACAGAATTAGGCGTTTCGTAAAGTAAGGAGTTAGGACTCTTACTTTACTCTTAGTACAAGTTTGCAAAATTAAAAAGTATTTAGAAAATGACACAACTTCAAAAATACACTAACATTTTATTGATTTCATCTTTCAACAATCATGGCACACAATTATAGTTACAAAAACTAACGCAAGATGGCTTAATGGGCATATGAATCTCTTTTTAAAAACAAAACTAAAAAAAGAAGCTGATTAGCATAGTAAACATTAAAAGCATATGTCATATTACCCAGTGGAACCAGTAGTGTTAGTTTATGTAACTAAACAACTGGATTAGTTTTGGCAAACGCTAGTTATTGCACTCGGATACTGATATATCTTATTTATATTGTACCAGAATATATGATATAATAAACTTGAACAAAAACTAGTACTATATATATTCATTGATTTTCTTTGCATAAATCACAACCTTATGAAGTTTTTTTAAAATAAAAACAGCACACAATATTACACATGATATGTATAAAAAATTTCAAAATACAACACTGAAAAAACCAGTTATACTACTTACATGTTACATTTTATTATGAATATACGGGATTTCATTACATTTATGGATTATCCTTACTTATTTAACAACTTCTGTTGTCCTTATTATCATTAAACAAACTGTATTCATGTATCTGATAAATATTACATTCGAATTTTCTAGTTTAATTTTTGTGTTGAGGTTATGTGCCACTTACAACATCATTTCTGTTATATTGTAGCAGTCTGTAAAATCGATGTAGGAATTTGTTTAGTCAGACCGAACCAGTAACTGACAAACCTTAAATTTTTTGAATTCATTGTGAAGGAAAATTTGCAGGTACCTTTTAAGTTAGAATCGTAATAAAGGTAGCAACTTATATAAAAGAAATTACTGATATAATCTGTTCTAATTTTATTAATGTCTTTATCAATGTTTGGAAGGATATATTTAAAATGGCAAGATCATGTTGGCGAAATAAAACTTACTGCCTGCACACCTTACTTTTGGTTTTATAATTTCAAATTGAGATTTTCTATTTAAACATCTTGTTACCTGTAAACTGTGTCATAAATATTTTTAAAGAAACCTTTCGGAGATAATATTAGTGAAATTTGAAGTTATGTAGTTGATAGAGAAACAGAAAAAAAATCTTAATAGGTATTCTTTTTAAGTGGCAATACAAAACTGTTGCATTCGGTCTATAAAGCAAATGTAAATTTACCCCCAACCCCCAAATGTTGAAATTTTCAAACTAACACATGCCACAGACAAAAAAAATCGAAGATGCAACAAAAGGGATATACAGAAATCGTGAAATCAGAAAGGCAAACAACAGACAAACACAAGCAAACGTGGTCTATACCTTAAAGATGAGAAGTTCATGAAACAATTTTGTCTGAAAATCTTTTGTGCAGGCAGTTAGCACAAGTCTCACTACTGGCATTTTAAATATTTTAACTCTATATAAATTACATTGCTCAATCAATCACAACTGAGTAGATCCCTGTAAAATTTTGATTTTTGTTTGTTATCCAAACATCCTCCGCCAGCAGAGGAAATGCCATATGAGCATATTTCATACTCTGATATCTCATAACAATCACAGTGTTAAAGCAATTTTCTTACACATCAATTTAAGAATGAAAATGTCACCTGACAAATTTCTACGTAAATTTGACAGAGCCTTATTTCTGTTTGATTTTAAAATAAAAGCGATATATCACATATATTTAATTACTATCAACATGTTAATATTTTATATAAATGTGTATATAATATCTGGTAAGGGACAAAATTGATTTTCTATGTGTATACGTAAGTCACAAAAACTAACTCGGATCAAATTACAATTATGATATGGTTTACCTGAAAGATGCTCAAATGTGTTGCAATTTAGCACCAAAGACAACACGATTAAAACTTGTTGCTAATGTGGGATAAGATATCACTTCAATAATGCTTGTACAAAATGAATTTTAAAACATCAACAGATTCATTTCCTTAAATCAGATGACTGCATTAAGAAAGCAAGGATAAAATGTCTACAATACAATATTTTCATTAGAATAACAAAACAATTCTAATATCATAGTACAACTGATTCAAATGTAAATTGTTGTTATACAGTGAATGACAAATCATAACATGTTTATCAAACTTATCATAATTATCATAATTTTTGTAATCACTTGATATTATTTAAAAACAAATGAACTTAAAAAGTTATTTGTAATTTTTGTTCTTTTCATACTTTATAATCTATAGTTACAAAAAGAAAATCATTGATAAAATTTGTTCTGCACATGTCCACCATGAAATGCAATAGGTAATAGCAAAACGTCTTCCTTACACATGATACTGCATAATAATATTGAAATTTTCAGAAATAACAAGTTTCTTAGTGAAGACTTTTCATGTTTATTGTAATATTTTGACCTAATTTTATCAATCGGGCCTATTTAGTGCAACACCTCCAAAGACATTCCTATGTGCTTCTTATGGATATTGTAAATCTATCTACACATAATGAAACATGGAGTTATATATAAAACGTCTCCATGGGTGTATCTATTTTTCAAAATTACTTTTCCTTTGCACCACATGTTCGCATTGAACAGTCTACGGTAAAAATCCAGAATTTATTTTCACAAGTCCCAAAATTATGAAATGTCTCCCAATAAGAAACAAATTCAAATGTCTGGTTAATGCACCTACTTTTGTATGGAAAAATAGTTGGTTTCTCCTAATTTAATTACTAACATTTTGATTAGGAACATTTTTCACAATTAAATTTGTTTATTAGTTTTGTCATTGTTCATATTTATAACTTGTTATCTTCTTTCGCTGGTGTTGTAGGAGAGCTCGTAATGTTTTGCCAGCATTTCCGAAGTCTTCTGATGATGCTATAAAAGAGAAAACAACTTACATCACACTAAAACATTAATTGTGGAATAAAACAAAATTTTAATATCAAAAAGAAGGTATGAACAAGCATAGAGTAAACCTATAATCAGATGATTCTGCAAATGCAAAATTTCATTATAAAGCACTTCCTTAAATAATTTTTAAATGTAGAAATGAAAATACATATTTTGTGATTGATCAATTAAACACGAAATAATTTTTTTTATTTTTATTAAATAATTTCAATGAATAAAATACAAAAATAGGTTTTCCTTAATATCTTCGTTAATAGTGCTGACGAGTTCATAATCTACGAAATGGCCATACAGTGCATCAATTGATATTGGTTTTTTTTAATACATTTAACACAAAAGAAAGGCACTTTCTGCAAATCAACTTAATGGCTTTGGCTATTTTTAATGTAGATTATACGATCATCTTTGTCACAATATTTCAAGTATACATAAAACCCAAGATTCGACATTTTTCATTGAACGAGCACAATGTTGTAGCATATAATATAGAATAAAATATATAAAATATATGTCAATGTCTGAAAATTAATCAATTTATTTCTGTGGGAGTAAGACATAATGATCACATGTATAGCATAAACTTCTGCAATATAACATCCCTTATTATGCACTGGGTGTGTCACGCTACATATTCACATATAATACATTAAGGGTAAATAATATCCATCAAATCCAACTGAAGAGTGATATTACCATGATAACGATTTGCAGAAGAATGCAAACTTAAATTGGACAAACAACGGGTATGTCAGCTTATATTCAAAACAATTTCGTTAATATAAGAATCAATATGTGGTTCCCTTCGCTTTGCACATTTGACCTACATTAAAAAAACACGTTTAGAAAAGGGTTTAGCGATGAAGCATATACATAGGTTTTAAGGTCACTTTCAACAATATTTCAGTCATATAGCGGCGGTCAATTTTACTGGTGGAGAAAACCACCGAACTTGGGCAGGTAATTAACAAACAAAGCATATAATGATTATGTCCTTTAACCTTAAGGAAACTCGGTAGACTAGTGTTTCTGCCGAATTCGCGTTCACACAGACGTTTTAGTTGACAAGGTAAGGTTTCATAGAAAAAGTCTATTACAGCCTTCAGTAAGTTCTTTGCCAAAAGCTTGTTCAATTTTCACTGACATTTTCCTTTCAGTTAAAAATCTTTGAAATACGTCTTAATTGTTCCACATAATAATAAAATATTTATTACATTATACAAAATAGTTATTATAGTTAATAGGCCTCATACGGGGTATTTATTGTGATATACCGTGGATATTTATTATTGATTAACATCTAGGGTATATCACACTTTATACCACGTCTGAAGATTGAATAATTATAGGTTACCGTTGATCTTCATTACAAGATCGATAATACCATCGAAACGTTTATGTAGAAAGATATGAGTGATCGACAAAATTTGGGCTAGACTTGAACATTGGTTACATGTGAAATATACTCTAAACAAACATAAATTTGTTAGTAAATCAAGCTAGTGTTTATAAAACTGTTAAGGCTGCAAGACAAAGCCACTACTTTAAAATTTTTAGACAACATGCAATGATATATGGACATAGTCACATATCGAAAAAATCATCTGCTTAATTCAATCGTAATGTAAAACATTTGTTTAGAAGTTTTCCTTACGAATTTTAGAATACCACAATTAGAAAATATCATTTACACACTTTTAAAACATAAACATTGTTTGGAATTTTGCAACATATATTTGAGCAAAGGTGGAAGTAGACAATGATAACACAAAAAGTAATTAGTAAATAGATAGTGATTAAGAGTTTATCTTATGTCTTAAAAATATCATATTTTGACATGTGCCATTTTACATTAATATACCTTGTTGAAAACAGTTTTGCAAATTTAATGCCTTTTTAAACTTTCTAGTAAATAAGCTTTCCATGTGAAAACGGGTAAAAATATAGAAGGCACTTAAGGTAATAGTCTTAAAGTTACACAATTATATGCAATTATTTACATACAGAATCCAATTTGAAACTGTAGTAGAATTAAGCAAATGATTTAGAAAATCAGTTCAAGAAAACCTTCAAGCTAAACACACGGTATATTATAAATATGGTGAATATAAATTTACCATTAATAATTGCTTAGAATATTGTCTAAATCATCTGTTATTCCTTGGACTGGAAATAAAACATACTATTACACAATTTCTGTAAAAATCATTGACATTTTCCAGAAGCAGTAGTATTATACATTTCATAGATGGTTTTACCATAAACGTTCACTATTTTTTAAAATCCGTTGCAAAATATTATGGAAAATAGTTTGATAAATACAAATGTGAAAAAATCATTACTGTATGAAAACTGCATGATTATTTAGACCGATTTAACAGTAGCTGTTATAAATAATGTTATCCTTTTTAACATACGTGCAGAAATAAGAATTGCTGACATATCTAGCTTGCTAATATCTTTATAAAGAACACCACGATAAATGATTTGCCTTTAGGATAAAATCAGTGTTGCAATCATTTTTGCTGCTATACTGCTGTCGGAGCAAAGCCAGACTTAATATACTAATTCGCTAGCAGTGCTTGAAAGTCAGGTACTTACCTTCAGAGTTGTCATCAGAGTAGTCTGGAGAATCTGGAGCAAAACTTGGAGGCCGTCCAACCTCCTCATCCTCGAATGTTTCAGCTTTCTCTTTCCTCTGTTGCAGAATTGCCTGTAGCTCTCGCGGACCCTGTGTTTTGTACTGTATACAAACGAACAATTACTAGTTCATAGAACACCAGATTGAGAACAGTTTTTGGTCTTTTTTATTTGAAATTCAAAAGATACGTGATATCATGTAAAAATTGTCATTTTGAAGGTATACGTTTTTAAATGTTATAGATTACATTTAAAAATGACAAATAAAACCAGGTGTATCGCTTTGTTAATCGAAAAGAACACTGAAATAATTATTGACTACTTAAAGACGTTTCATCTAATAAGATATTCATTTTCTTTATTTTCCTGTTACCGGAGTGTGCATGATTAGATTATTTCAAATATCTACTTACACCTGAAATATTTTTCTGTAAAGTAAGATGACCATCTAATCTCTGAGCCTCATCGTGACCTATCAGTCGGTCCATGTCCTTCATCTTCATTCGAAGAAGGTCATAACCATTATAACCGCTTAAAGCCGTGATGCATCTGAAATGAATGATACTGCCTTATATCTCAATCCAAAGTTAATTGTATGACATGCCTTCTGATCAAATGTTCATACGGTATATGAAAAGCCTGAAAACCGAAATCTAAATTACTCAACACGGGTAGCAAAAATGAAAGACTAGTTTATAATTAATACCTTGGGTTATTTGAAAACGGGCACATTAAGCAACAAAGTGGTAATATCATATTAATCTTACCTCTGGGAAAACGACTTCGACCGCAGCCATTCAGAAACTTCAAATGTTGTTGATTTGGTTGAAATATACAAGTTGTGCTGAGGTTTGCTTTTTACCACAGGCTTTCCTGATAACCGCTGTGAGAGTTCATTGTGCAGTTCATCTTGTTGATTAGTTCGACGTTCATCTGAATACATCACAAAACGTAAATACCAACAGAATTACCGGTTTTAAATGAAAAATGAAAATATTTTGACAATGGTTAATAAAACACCTTACGGTATAGCATAACTTGCCGTTGAGGCAAATATTTAAAAACCTGAAGAAAACAAATGGACAGATAGTCATAAAGTAAGATGACAAAAGAGACCATGGATAACAAAACAAAACGAAAGACCGTTTATCTATACCTTAAGGTGTTTTGGTATCCATTGTCAAAATCTTTAAAGAAATCATAAAGTAAAATGACAAAAG
Organism: Geukensia demissa; assembly: GCA_034783895.1. Lineage (NCBI taxonomy): Eukaryota > Metazoa > Mollusca > Bivalvia > Mytilida > Mytilidae > Geukensia > Geukensia demissa. The sequence continues at coordinate 7,305 of JARWCS010353642.1, forward strand.
ACATCACGGATAACAAAAAGAAACTTAAGTCAAACATTAGTACAAAAAACCCTTGACAGAAAGCATAAGTAATACGGATCGTATGAAAACGAAGGCAAGCTCATTTGCATAGATAATACATAATCACACCATCCTACGTTATAAAAGAAGTCAATTTATTACTAGTATGTTGCTTTCGTTCCATAGAGAAAAAATTCAAATACTTACTTTTACCAGGTGAATACTTTTTGCCGCCTGAAGGTGGTCTGTTTTCTGGTGGGGGAGGAGGAACAAATGAAGGTGGTGGTGGTGGAGATCTCTTTCTGTGACGAGGTGGCTCCTCTTCAAAACTTCTGTTATGATAACCACGTGGTTCTGCTGGTTTTCTCAGCTCAGCACTATTTCTCTGTTTTGATTCTGGTTTATACCTATCACTTGCTCGGTTATGTCTCCGTCTCTCAACTTGATCTTCGAGACTATGATTACTAAGTCCGTCGTAACTTCCAGAAAAGTTATCCCCATCACTGCTATCCGAAGCATGGTCACGACTGATGTAACGATCTGTTGAACCTGAACGCTTCTCTTGTCTGCCTGGACGATATCGATCACTTCCTTCACTTCGTCCATCACTTTCAATTCTGTAATTGCGAGATGGTTTTATTTGTCGTTCAAACTCTTCATCTGCAAAACAAAGGTAGGTTTTACCATTTTTTAAACTTTAACTAAGAAATTCTTCAATATTTTTAAACAATAAACATCGAACTCACAGGAACCTGTATCGCTCACCTGACAATGACACCTCAGTAGTAGTTATTAGTAATGTTATTTGCCAGAAAGGAAAAATAGACAACTGTTCTGTAGAGGACAGACAAACGGTTTAGTAGTTTCAAAATTAGTTTCAAGAAAATGTTTCAGTTAGTTTATTACCATAAGAGTCTTACTTCAAAGTTAAAAATTCAGCAGTAAAAAACGGTCGGCTCCAGATATACTGTGACACAAGCCATTCTAGAGGTAGCGTGAATCAAATGTGGATTTTAAACTAGATGTTCATAGGAGCCTGTAAACGTTCACCTGGCTAAAACTGTTTTGAGAAAAGGAAAATTTGAAGCTACATATACACATAAAGCAGTTAAATTTCCACTGGGTAAAATTTGGAAATATTGGAATTTTGGATTGTATTCAGAGATTTGCATGAATTTTGTTCTCCAAAATTATTATTTCTTCAATGTTGTGGAAAAGATGAAATGGATTTACAACAAACACGAAATGTGGGGAAATTTTACAACTAACCCTTATAAGGCTTCAGACAAATATGTATACATCTGATGGTTTTATACGCCCACACAGCCAGATTATTATTTTTTTTTTTGCTTCTTGTTTGGTCGATAAATCATTCTGTTTTATTTTATTCTTTCAAATTTGTGGAGTAAAATGAAGCAAGAAATATAGGTGGTACTGAGTTATTTCAAGTTGAGATGCGCCCAGAATGCATTATCATATTTCGTTATGGCAAGCTATCAACCGTATTGGATTGCATGCGACAAAATGGAACACAGCGTTTAAAGAGAACCATGCAACCAAACTTTTTTTAAAATTTACCTTGAGGTTTCAGAAGAGTTGACTAAAATAAAAAATTCCCATAAGGTCCAAAGTTTAACTATGCAGAGTCATGGCGGCCATATTGGATGGCAACCAACAAAACCAAACACAGTTTTTATAGACGACAATGTATGGACCAATCCACCAAAATTTGGTTAAAATTGGCAAAGGGGTTTCAGAGGAGTTGTTGAAAATGTAAAATTCCCATAGGGCCCTAAGTTAAAATATGCAGAGCCGTAGCGACCATGTTAGATGGCGCCTGGCAAAACTGAACATAAATTTTAAAGAGGACCATCCAAGGACCATAATATCAAAGTTTGGTTAAAATTGGCTCTGAGGTTTCAGAGGAGTTGACCAAAATGTAATCTCATAGGGTGCCATGTTAAACTATGCCGAGCCATTTTGGTCATGTTAGATGGCACTCGGAAAAATCAAACAAAAACTTTTAAGGAGGACCATCCAAGGAACAAAGTTTGGTTAAAATTTGGCCAGCGGTTTCAGAGGAGTTGATGAAAATGTTAAAAGTTTACTACGACGACGTACGACGACGGGCGCAAAGTGATGAGAAAACTCACATGGCCTTTTAGGCCAGGTGAGCTAAAAATTACAGATCTATTAAAATGCCTCAAATCAAGTCCCCTTTCCTCTTGAAATAGCATAAAATCATATGAATTCTTCACCCTGTAATCCACTCGTCCCATTAAAATTCCAAGAAAAAAATAAAAGCATTGGTTCACCTTTGTTTAAAAAATGACAAAGGCAAGTTCAGATGTTTAGTTTTAGGAAGCGGCAAAACATACTTTGCTGTTTACAACTTTAATTCTAATAAAAAGTACTTAAAAGAAGATATCTGCAGCATGCTTGAATTCTTGGATAACATTTTTGTAATGTTTAGTGGGTGTGTTTTTCAACAGACTGTCTGCATTATTATGGGGATCAATCGTGCACCCCTTTTGCCGATTTGTTCTTTTATTCGTATGAAAAGCTTTCTGCAGAGAAAAGAGAAAATGGCTCAATTTTTTTGTTTCATGTTCCGCTATGTAGATGATGTTCTTTCACAGAATAATTCTAAATTTGGTGACTATGTTGACCGCATCTATCCAATTGCTTGATATCAAAGATACGACAGAAACAGAAACGTCTGCTTAATACCTTGACTTACAATTAGAAATTGAAAGTTATGGCGGTTCATTAACAAGACTTACCGACAAGAGAATAATTTGATTTTACCATTGTAAACTTTCCGTTCATGTGTAGCATAGCAACATTCCAATCAAGCTGACTTTCAAAGGGGCATTCTACCAAAGCATAGGAACAGGCTTAGTAATTTCAGACATGAAGATGTTGAAAGGAATGTTACCCATAGTGTCTTATATTTAACTTAGGTTGTGGTGGCAATTCTGGTTAGCAGAATAAGAAGCTAGCTAGAGAACTTAGGGAAAGAACCGTTTAAGGGTTAAGTTTGGTTTGCAATTGGTTCAGAAATTTTCCAAAGGGTTCTAGTTTAATCTAAATTCCACCAGGTTTATACAACATTGGTAAAATTGTGTTTTGGCTATGGTAAGCATCTTTCTTGGAGATACTATACAAATGTCTATAGTCAATGTCAGAGTTTGTTGAACAGGTCAAAAGATTATGAAAAAACTGTTTACCGTATTTTTATAAAATAGTGCTTATTTTGTAGATTGAAAAGGGTGCAAGCAAGTTGCAATGATTCTTTTTGGCAGTTACGATGCATTTAAATTCTCTACGGGGATTTTACATTGTTAAAGAAACCACTTGTCTGCCGGAAGTGGCGCTTGGCTCAACAAATTAATAATTAAGTAATTAAAATAACCTGCAAAAAGGCTTTGAGGTGGTCTGAATGGAATTTTGAAAGACATTCTTCTTATATGAATGAATCGCGCGAGAGAATCAAACATAAAAAGAATTGTGTGCAATTTTTAAAATTACTTTATCTAAGTCAAACTTACGCTCTCCCGTCAAAAACAAAAATGGTCTCCCCTCAAAGTTAAATCTCCATAGAGAAATTCAAGGGCAGATAAATAGGTAACCTCTGTTGAATAGTGTAAAA